>SRPS01000161.1:0-67845 GCA_018360175.1 Claviceps arundinis
TCTACTCTACAACTTGGGAAAAGGTTTCGCAATTTTTTTTGAAAAAAAAAAACACACAGACAAAGAGCAAAAGGAGTAGAAAAAGTACGGAAAAGTCGGAGAGAGAAAGAAAGGGAAGGAAAGCCACGCCACGTCCACACCATGCTAGTCTTTCTCTTCATGGGCCTCGCTGTCCTCGCGCAGTCCTCCCAGGTGGTGCCTACCGGGCCAGCAGTCCCCTCTGTCGTCGTGCAGATTCCAGCGGGCGGCGACGAGAATTGTCTGGCCAACTACATTGTGAAGCAGTGTCTGTCATCGGAAGCCGACAAGGTGAGTTGTTTTACTTTCCAAAACGAAGGGTTGTATTGAAGAATATACGGAGTATGTGCTGTGTGGTCTGTTGGGTCGTTGATTGAGCGTTGTGGTTGAGCCGCCCGCGCTGCAGTCCGCGGATGGTGTGCTTGAGTCGTATCCGTCATCAGCTTCACGCAACAGAAAACCATCACAAACTCAACAAAACACATCACACATTACATTACACAATACATAACACAATACACCAACCAAAAAAAAAAATCTACCACGTCCCATTCTAACAACCATTCTCCATCAGCTCGCCTCCTGCTCCGTACTCGACTACTCATGCATATGCTACGCATCCCAAGCGATCGCCACGTAAGTCCCACCAATCTCCCCCCCTCAAGCCCTCTCTTATTGTTACTTATTTCTATTTCTGACAATTCCCCTCATAGCTGCTACAACAACTGCCCCAACGACACCCGCGCCCCCCAAGCCACCCAAAGCATGAGCGCTGCCTGCGCCCTCGCAGCCCGATTCTCCTCCACGCTCCCTACACTGCATCACAGCACCGCCTCCTCTAACACCAACACCGTGACTGCCACCGCGACGGCCACTGGGACTGCTACCGCAACCGAGACTAAGGTCCATACTACGTCGTTTTCTGACAAGGCGGGCACGAGGCCTACTGATGGGGTGACTTCTAGTGCGTCGGGAACTAGTGCGAGTAAGACGAATGGGGCGGGGGAGAAGAGGGCTGGGGATGTAGTGGGTGTGATGGCCTTCGTTGCGGGCGTCATTGCGGTAGCTTTGTAGGGTTGAATTTTTGGTAGGTGATGGTAACTGGGGGGATGGTGGAAGTAGAAGGAGGACTCAGGAGAAAAGGAGAGGAGGAGAGGAGGAGAGAAGGGAAGAGGGAAAGGAGGAAAGGAGGAGAAAATAAAGAGGAGACAGGAGGAAATTTTGGAAAGAGAAGCAACGAGGACGGTGACGGGTGATTCGTGGATGAAGAGGATTCCCAGCTTGGGGGGAATACTAATGTGTAATGTACTGTTTCGCGTGTGGAAACTCCCAAGTATACTTGCTGATTCTGAGCCTCGGGTTACATGGCATCCATCGTGTTTCACACACATATATACACACACACGAGATCCGAGTATAGAATCACAAATCATACAATGCCATTCGACAGTTTCAAAGACTGAACTGACCCTCTCAAATCCATCTTTTGTTGGCAGACGCTGGCTCGAAGCCGCGTCTGTCCCGATGCCCCTATGCCCTATGGTACAACGAACTAGGTCTGCACTTCCCATGGTTCCCAATCCCATTTCATTTGACTTCGTACAGTGAATAAAGAACCCCAGAGCTAAAGACTGTACCATGCCACCAGGTCATCATAAGAGCCCCAAAAGATATCCGCGCCCCCGCCCCTTTGCGCCTTTTAAACAGTAAGAACTCTCTGCCAGAAAACCCAAAAAGAAAGAACAACAACCTGAACCGGAAGAGAAAACCTGGTCCAGCCTTTTCGGGAATAAGACGCCGCCGAGCTTGGCCACGTATTTGTCCCGGGAGCATGAGCACAGGACCTATGGACATGTGAAAGAAAGGACAAGATACCAAAGAGCGCCGTTACTGGAGCACCCTCCGGGTGGTGGCTCTTTCAAACAAGAACGAGACGTAACTTAATTGCGTACAGGATTGAAATAAAAATATTCAGCATTTGAATGTTCGATGGGTCATTCACTTCATCGTCCCATCGAGCTCAAATGCTTGTTTGTCTGAAGATACGGAGTGATACTAAAAAGCCAGACGCAGTTCGGCGTGGTATCAAGACGCAATGAGGCGTCACAGAAGACTCAGTTCCTGCGCGACTTTCTCTTCTTGCCGTGCTTCTTTACAGGGCCGAGAATGGTAACGTGCTGTTTTTTCGCATCATGCTTGCGAAGCCTGACAGTTCCTGGAACGCCCTTCGAATCACGGCGATGAGTCCTCGCATCCTGCTCATCGTCGAGTGTTATTTCGGCAACGTCAGACACGGACTGTGTATCGAGCTCGTCACTACCACCAGATATGGAAGATCCGTCATCCGAGTCGTCGTTTTCTCCGTCGTCACTAACAAGAGATGGCGCAATGTTGCTGGCCAACGGGTTAGGGCTGAGATTGGCTTCTTCCACATCGTCCATATCTTCGTCAGAGCAGATACCCAGAGGAGCAGTCTTGGTCGAGACGCCTCCGGCCCCGGTAGGCTCGGGAATTGATGCGGGAGAAGCGAGCCGAGCATGATTGATGCTGCTGGCCGAGTGGTCCGGCGAGTCACTAACGGCGGTGGTGCTGGATTGAGCTGGTACCCTCTTGATAACAGGAGTGCGCGCGGGAGCCGGGCCATCCAAGGCTGTTGCAGGAGGGGAGCTGGCGTCGTCAGATTCCTCGTCGGGGGTCATGTCTTCAAGAGAAACCTTGGTCTTGGCATCCGCAACAACATCACGAAGGTTGCCACCAAACTTGCGGCGTTGCATGAGGCTGGACAAGTATGGGGTTTCGAGAACATGGTCGAACCGGGGCGCCGCGGCGGCAGTAATGGCAGCCGTGGTTCTCCTGGATCTGGACATTTGTACACCGGTGCTCTGCAAAGGTAGCGGTGCACCCTCGGCAGCCTTTCCTTGATGATACAGCTTGAGCGCATCAGAAATCCTGGATTGTAACGCAAGATAAGCTTCCTGTTCCGATATATCTTGTCGTGCAAGGGGATGGACGAGAGCAGTGGCCCATGTGCTGGCATTCGTAGTGCTGCTTTGTGCGGCCACTGCCGGTGCCGCGTTGCTGTCTCCACCGCAGTCGTGGCTGCCTCCGGTTTCCATCGGTTGTCCGCACTTGAAAGCCGCCTCCTCGTGGCTCTTGAAGTCGCGCTTGTGGGCGATGCGACAGTGGTTGATGAAGCCTTGGGTGCTGGAAAAGTTTTCGCGCTGGCAGTCCACGCAGACCAGCTTCACCGTTTGACCGTCTGATCGCTTGACGACGCATGGGCCCACCTTGTCCTTGGGCTGAGGATACCCGTTGGATAGAGCCTGCAGCTTCTGCCCAGCGTTTGCGCGATTCGACCGGCCTTTCGGCACAGGACCTTTTTCGGTGATGCTGTTTCTCGTCTGTCTGCCTTCGGCCAAAGCCACGCGACTGCGTGTAGACTCTGCAGGGATCTGCCAGTCGGCCTCCGGGCCATCGAAGGCGGGGTCGGGAATAAGCCATTTCGAATAGTGGCGGGCATATGGACCGTCAACTACTCCAAATGGAGGCGCCCAGTGTGGAACTGATTCGCCAAAGCGCGTTATCACAGCAGGGCCCTTGCCCGCGACGATGTCCAGCATCTGATCGGGAGTGGGACAGTTCTGAGGATACGGTATCAAGTGACATCTTCGCAGCTGCTCCAAGGCAACCTGACATTTGGCCATCTCCTGGTTGATGAGCCGCAACTCACTATGCTTGAGAAGTACCTCGAGTCCGACTTGGTGTTCGATGACTTCGCGTGCACGCTCGACGCGAACGGCCGTGCTGGTTGACGAGCCTGCAGTACCGTCGGCTCCAGAGGCGTCTGTTGAGCGACTCGAATTTAACTTGGCCCTTTTTTTGGACGGTTGCATTGGAATAGCGGCGTCGGCGTCCTCGAAAGAGGATCGGCGGCGTTTGCAAGCCGGAGGGCTGCTGATCGCAGGCGGAGAGGATGCATCGGTTGCGCCAGTAGGTTGATCGCCATCAAATGACAAGTCTTGGATTGATTCCACAGTCTGATCGCTTCCCCGTGTTTCGGCGCTCCAAAACCCAAACATGAGGGCACTGTCAGAGTGTGTTGTTGATTGACAACCGGCGAAGGCGCGATGAGGGTGTTCGCGGAACGTTTTGCGACAATCTTGTGGAAGGCAAGAGATGTTGCAATGAAGTGGGGTACCGATGATAGCTGTTGTAAACGGAAAAAAGCGGGTCCGCTTATGCAAGCAAGGGATGCCTAACGATGTGACAGCCAGGTTAGGCCGGAGACGGAAGAGGGAAGGCAGCAGCAAGCTGCGTCAAAAAAAAGACCAAGGACTCAAGCGTGCGCGACGGCAATCACAAACCTCGCAGCGAAAAGGATGAGATGACTTGAGAGCGCGACGGCGGCCGATAGTAAGAGGCGCGAGAGGCACGAGAAACGGAAAAACGGCAGCGAAGACGTGAAAGCGCGCGGTTTGGCGAACGGTCGAGAGCTAGCAAAAGCCTCGAGTTGTTGTCTCTGGAGAGACGGTGAAATGAGAATGAGAAGGGAAAGAAGGCAAAAGAGATGGTAAGGTGACGGGTGACGGAGTGACGGGGTGTCTGGGTCGATGAGGTGACGAAAGTAAGGGGGTGGGTGATGTGGTGACGGGCGGCAAGGACAGATGGGCGATAGGTGGGAGACGGCGAGGCGCAGAGGAAGGAGGGAAAGGGAAAGAGGGAGCCGACACACGGCCCTTGTGAGTGGTGCATTTGAGTGGAGCTACCCCTCCCCCTTTTTCCCCTTTCGCTCATCTTCCGCTGGGTTCGCATTGCTCCGCGACTGGCAGCGAATGAGCGTGCAAGATTATATCCACAGACGAATAGGGGCCCGCCTTCCCTGCCGCCTTCCTCCCGTCGCACTTGGTGCTTTGTTGAGCACTGATCTCAGTGATGAGCAAAGCTGCAGCCTGCAACGCCCTCAGACTATGTACATACCTACACGAAGCGGCACTCAGCGCCCTGCCTGTGCACATCTGGCAACTTGTCTGGCATTTACGATCTGGCGATCGTTTGTGTGCTTGCGCCACGCCGTTTCTACTCCGGTATGGCAGCATGGCTGGCCGCGCGGCATTCGGAAGAGCTATGTAGGTACCTAATGTACCTATCTCAGCCCCACGGGTCCTTACAAACAACGGCCTTGCGGCATACATATACTCCGTACAGGAAGACCACAACTAACAACTGGTAATAGAGTCAACATCGTTTGCGACCTCACTTTGTCGTTCAAGGCCAGCTCACGTAACCTATGTTTGTTTCCATATGTTATGTTTGCGCCTTTTCGTGGCTGGCCAATAATGCCGACGTGTTGACCAGGGAGTTTGGAGAATTCCCCGATCGAGAAATCCTAGCTCGACGGTCAAAAGGATCTGATCTGGAATGTGGAGGTGCAGGCCGCTAGACTGCTCGCGGTCAGGACCTTCACGGACACGATGGCTCAGATGGCTCCTTGGCGTTATGACGTTGCTGGAGCTGAAGAGGAGCTCATGGTCCATGGGAACTGGTATTATCTTACGCTGCATGGAAGGCAGTCAGTTTTGACGTTGACGGGAAATCCCATTGCGATTGCGTCATTAGCCAACCTACTCCGTACATAACAATGCGCAATGTGACGGATGACGGCAAAAATAGACCCCTGTTGGAGCGGCACGTGTCGGCCAACAGGCACCCCTTGCCCATGCTTGAATGCAAAATTCGTCTCATGCAAGAATTCAAAAGATGCGACGAATGGACAGCGCCATCGTCAATATTGAGTCCACTTGACGAGCAACGGCGTTGTCATGAATGCGGATGCAGTCTACCTGCCAACCTACCTACCTACATACCTAGGTACCTTAGGTACCTAGGTAGCTTCAAGCCTTCAAGACCATTTGACGGTGGACTCCACCTACGACGCTCTCATCATCAATGGTTTATGGCTGCACGGCCATCACAGCTCGGTGAGAAGACAGGGTTGTCGCGGTAGCGATGAATACCTATCTACTCCGTAGTCCCCGTAGTGGCTGCTTAATGTCGACTTACTCCGTATTATATACTCCTTACAGTTGTAGTTGTGTCTGGTTTTTTTTGCGTCGGGCCTACAGGGTGGTATGATATCAAAGTCGAAATTAGCTTCAACAGCTACAGCCTTAGGTACATATATCAACTACGAAGTAGAGGCAGCAGGTGTACGAATACTCAATCTATTGCAATTATTCTCGAACTATGAAAGCTTAAAATACAGTAACCATCTCTGCGAGTGCTCCAATTCCTTTCCTAAGTACTCTGTGCCTACATGTGTTACACATCTCGGGATTAGTAGGACGCAGAGGAGTCTGAAGGTGAGATGGAGTTGAACGCCACAGTGACCAAGTTGCACACCAAATCCGAAGCGTCTTGACTCTTCCGTACAACCTGCTGCCGTAAATCAGATCGGCTTCTCTCTCGTGTTTTCATGTGAACGAAACACAAGAGGACAAGGTCACAAGAGTGTTGAAAAGAACCCTTGCGCTGCCGTCTCAAGTTGTACAGCCCCACTAATTCCATCAGGAACCATGCCATCACTAGCAGCCGTCGCCAGTCGCGACTCGCGACAAGGAACGCCGACTCCAACTCCAAGCTCAAACTCCACGAGCACCATCACTCGTCGCTCCTCCCAGCCTCATCCGACAACTTCACGTCCCGCATCCTAACGCATATCCCGAGCGAGCAGAAAGCAGCAAACATGCCTCCCACAGAGGCAGCCCCCGCGCTCGCCTCGTCCACGAAACGCAAAGGCAAAGACATCTCCGACGCTGGCCACGCGCCCAACCCGCCCAACCCACCCAAGCGCTCCAAAACAAATCCTCCCCGCCAAACCAACAGCCTCATCGCCCCCCACGAAACACTGCTCTCGCACCTCCGACCTAAGTACAATGTCCTCGCCGCATCCGTAATATCCTCCACCAAGATTGGCAAACGCGTCGCGCAAATCACGTCCCATCTGAGCGGCGAGTCTGACCCAAATCAACCACCTTTGGTGCTACTCTACGCGCGGCCAGCGGAAGTGTGTAAGATGATTACGATTGTGGAGCAGTGTAAGCGGATAATGCAGGCTGAAGGGAGGAGTTGGTTTCAGTACAATCAGATGTACGAGGTGCCTGCTAGGGAGGGGGATGTGGTCGAGAAGGTGGTAGAGAACAAGAAGAAGAAGGATAAGAATAAGAATAAGAAAGAGACAGAGAAAGTGAAAGAGAAGGATACGGAAGGGCGGGAGGTGGAGCCTGATGATGACGAACATGACGACGAAGACGAGGACGAGGACGATGATGAAGATGATGCGTTTGAGGCTATGGCTGGTCGGTTTGAGAAAGCTGTCGGGGGAGATTCGGCGGCGAAGGAGAGGACTGTGAGGTCGTTACGGGTAATGTTGAGGAGTGGGCAGGCGATGAGGGATTGGAGAGATGAGAAGGGTGTGACGATGCAGTCAAGTGAGGAGGCGGGAACATGATATGGGGGGGACCAGAAGAATGTATAGCTTCTGGAGACTTGTTTTTCAAAGGTGGTATACCTCTGAAGGGCATGTGGCAAGGCAATTGGTTTTTAGTAGGGAACCCGAAAAAGTAGCTGGCCAGTCCGTGTGCAAGGCACAGTATGGCTTAGTAAGAGAGAATATTGCATGGACGGCGTTTGCATGGCGTATTGGTATGGCAGACTGCATTAGATCGATCAGGATGGACTGAAAAATACCCTCAATATATCAAGCATGGGAGAGCTGTAACATAACGCTGGAACAAATTGACATTGTATCCTGAAAGAGTGCCTAAAAGACATTGAGAATCTAGTTCAAAATATGACACAACGACAAATCAAACAGACAGTCATTCACCCACCCTTGCCTCTCTGGCAAAGGAAAGACAAAATCGCTTCCTTCTCCTCCTCTTCGCTACCCTCTTGTGCAAAAAATCACGATCCCTAACTTCCGCACAGCACCCATGACAGTGACCTCGTCGCACGTCACGTTACCCCCACAGTACATAGCCGCACCACTCTTAAGAAGAAAGCCGGCCCTTTCCCCCCACCCCTCAATCATGCTTCTGCTTGTTGGAGTGATCATTGATACGCAGCACAAAGTTAACCACAACCGCCAACAACAAGATAATAGCCAAGAACGTGGGCCCGAAACGGTCGTCGAACCCAGCCTGGCCCCTCATCCGTATCGCCTTGGCCCTCCAATGGTACGTCACCAACGCATACAGCATAGTCAGCATGGCGACGCCCGTGAAGAGAAACGCCGATATGAAGGCCACGCGGTCGCCAAAGTTGAGCATCCCAATCGCAAGAGCGCCCAGAATGACGGTGAAGTTGAGCCATGACAGAAACGTTCGTTCGTTGGCGAAGAAGACTTTGGGTTCGACTCGGGTCGGTAGGGCGATGCGCTTGCCTATGAAGGTGTTGGAAGTGCTCGTTAGTTTTGCTTCCGCATCTCTTTGCGGAGGGAGGGTGCATGTTGAGCAGACCACAGTAGAGGGCGAACGTACCTTGGGCGGTCTGGAGGAGGGGCTGTGAGGACATGACGAGTGACGGCGGTGACGAGAATTGTTTGATCGGGTGACGATGTTGGTATTTTTTCCAAATCGGTGTAGGTATCGCACGAGGCCGAGGTCGGTCGAGCTGGGCCGTGGAGCTCGGAGCCGAGGTCTCTGCGGGTTTCGGTCAAGAAACTGAAGGAAGAAAACCGGAATTGGGGATAAGAAAATATCTGGTAAGATGCTGAAACAAAGGATGCCTCAATTGAGTAGAGAAGGAGGGGGATGTCAGACGAGGAAATTTGGAGAAGAAGAGGCTGATGGACTCACAAGTCCGGGTTTAATGGACCTTGGCGGCGCTCATCCCCCCCACTCACTGGAGTCGTTGTTGTTGCCGCAGCGGGAGAGGTCGAGGACTCGAGATGCACGTGGGCTGATGGTTGGCCGCAGTCACGTGTAGCTGACAGAGGGCGTTATCAAACCCAGCAAACGATGCCGACCTACTTTGTTGGCGGGATGACAATTAATCAGGATGTCGGATAGTCAACTTGAAATAGAAAGAGCCCATCAACTTACGACCAACGCCGGTACACATAAGTTTAAAGTAACTCGATCTGCCGCGGGTCGCCGGATTGCACGCGATTCCCTCGCGAGTCGCAACCACTCATAGCTCGCCGCGCAGCGCAGGCCCCTCTCGAGCTCGTCCAGGTTCCTCCAGTCAGATTCAATCAATCAACACGGGTTAGGTACAGCTTGGCCGTTTCGCTCCTCCACGAGTCCACCAGATAATCAAGATTCAACATCACGCGTCCATTCTTGGCATCAAACATCCTTATCGTCAACCGTCGCCATAACTGCCCAAGATGTCTACACCAGTATGCTGGCTACGCGCCGCTCACAAATAAGACAGTCATTTGCGCCCGAACCGTGCTAATAACTCATGCAGCCTATTCCATTCACTCGCCTCAAGCAAATCGCGACCGATGTACGAACCCCCCCATATGTATCGTCCCAAACAGCGCCGTCTTCCACTACCAAAGCTGTCAAAAAAGAAAGGAAATAAATAATAACCTCTAACGACCCACGATGAATGACAGGTCTGCACAAGCGCCATTGGCAGCGCGGAGTTCTATGACCACGCCAAAACCGAGCAATGGAACTCTACCATCATTGTACGCCCCTCCCTCCCTTCCCGTTCGTTCTCCTCACTACACACTGGTCCGATATGTGCCAGTCTCCAGGTCCTCGCAATCTAACCTCTTTCCATCAACCTGCAGAGCTCCATGTTAAAGGCCGTCATCTCCGAAGCCACCCCCCAAGGCGCCTCGACCCCGGCATTCAAATTCGCATGCAACAGCACCATCGTCCAGCACCTAGTTCCGACGTCCTCTCTTAGCAAAGCCCGCGGCGGTACCGAGATCAAGGAAGAGCAGCCGCATATCTCGACGAGCACGGAGGCGACTGCCACGGATGGCAAGCCCCATGTTGGCAGACGGGGCATGCATAGCGCCACGGGAGCGTTTTGGGACGAGAAGAAGGATGGCATGTGGACGTTTAAGTATGATGGCGGGGAGGGCAAGGGAATGGATGTGGTCATTATGCTTATCTGGATTGGTATTTGAGGCGGTTGCGGTTGCGGTGGTGCACCCGTGATGGCAAGGGATGAGCGCGGGGCGAGCAGGCGACATGTATTCTGGACATTTACCAAGAAGAAAGGATTGCTTTTTAGTGCCTCTATCAGACGGGCTGGATAGCTGGTCGCGGCAAAGACTTCGCGAGCTGCACTGTACGGCAGCGCTTTTACTATGCATTTATGGCAGTTCTTTGAAGCAAACGTCCTTGGAGACGAGACACATTCTGCGCTGATGTGGATGTTTGGTGCTGCGGTTCAGAAGTCACCAGGTTTCGTGCTTCTCGTCATTGATGTGTCGGATGTCCTCACGTTGCTGCATGAGACCAAGCAAGCTATCTGCGCATCACCACTAGGAAATGTTGCTCGCGGAGCTTCCCTGGTACATATAGCACGATGCTTTTATAAATGAGTCCCCGAGACTTGTGCTCCACGGCAGTCAGGATGCAGAGCAAGCTTTGCGCGTCTTTTTGGCCTTTTCAGTCCAGTATTTACACCGCTGCGTTGCATTATAGTCATTCACGGAATCATGATGTAGATGAGATACGAAGGGTCAGATATACCATGAGAACACGGACGAGCAGTTCGGTGGGCGTTCTGATGGTCAAGGATTCCAGGAACCAAGCTGCTTTCGAGAATGGAAAACCTTATACTCACAGAAACTGTTCAACCCACTCACATCATCTCGAGTCTGTGAAGCCGCGTCGACTGAAGAAGCGACGCGCTATGCATTACCTACCAAGTCGTCATACTGCGGGAGTTGCGTAAAGCGGAAAGGTACCCAGGCAGGGAATAGTACGGCCATGTTTTAGTGGCTGTTGGCTTCGTCCTTGTGAGCGAGACTACATTTCAGCTTACTACCAGCGAGACAAAGCCTCCACCTTCAGGACATCTTCTCAGACAGCCTTGAAATTTGAGAGCACTCCGTCCAGAGCAGCTTGGGATACCTCTGCTTTGGAGTGACCTCAAAGTACACTAGCACACCCTCAGAACAGGTAGGTCTAAAATATCTTGTGAAATCAGCCCTCAGAACAAGGCAAGAAAAGGCGACCAATGTGGCGCGATGGTCCTCAGAAAAGGCGTCTAAAGCGCAACTGGATAACTTGGGCGTGACAGGAGATCAAGCTCTCCCACGAGATGGGCTGATGCTTCGTACACAACCCACTGGACGGCGGCACTTATTATGCAGTTCCCGTCGTTGGTGAATAGCAACAACTCCGCAATGACGTGCGATGCGCAACATCGTCGCCCGACCAAGTCACGAGGACAACCAAGATGGGTTAGGTAGACCTTATTAGGGAGGGAGGTTGCAACTTGCGCCGCCGGACAGCCGAAGTCTCGGCGGGATGATGATGGATCGAGGCGCCCGGGCCAGCGCGAAGCCTTGTTGGCAGTTGCGCTTGCAGCTCCACATCAAGTCATGCGCAACGGGATGCCATGCATGGGAATCGTACAAAGTTACCTTACAAACTGCCAAACTGTCATCGGCCTCCCAGTCAAATACATAAATACCTAAGACAATTTCTTTTTGGGGGGTTGACGTAGTTCCCAACGATACATTTGCATCCCACGCATCCCGTACTTACTACTCCGTACATACCGCAAACCAAAGCCAGCGCCTCAAACTAAACGGCCTCAGCCAGTGGCAGCAAATGCCGGAAAGAGGAAGGAATCCATCTGTCCGCACTTTGGAACACCCCCAGCCCCCACATCCTCCCAATGTGAAGCCACGATGTGGGTTCCGCGGCTCCATAACGCCTTCTCCTCAGTCAGGCACGCACCCATCGAACCCCTGTTTCTTCTTTTCGCCGACCCCGGCCCCCTGATCCGACCTGACCGCCTCACTTTCAAGTTTCATTGTTCTGGGATTTGCCGCCACACGAAAGGAACCATACCTAAGCGCGCATGCGAATACATACCTATGTTAAAAATATCTCGTAGTCCCTCATCCTTCCCCTCTGGCCCTTCCCCCCCCTCGGTTCGTATCAAAGCCGGCAAAGTCGTAGAAGACAGAATCGATCTTGTGTGAAGCTCCTCTGATGATCTTTGTTGTTTGAGTCTTTTGAGGTTGCTGGCTGGCTGTGCGATCTAAAAGACGCCTTCTACCGACTCGCTCGACGGACGATTTAAGCTTTCAACGGCTTCTCTTCTCGGCTGCGTCTTTTCCAGAGCGGGAGTCCATTCGCTGGGGGGAGAGCACGGACGACTTCGGGTTTCGTGATTCAGGAAGGTCGAGTTGTCCGACTCAGGGGTGCATATTCAAAGGATTCCTATATGTTGTGTAGATCCGACTCATCCGAGTCCCTCTTGGTCTGAGAGACTGAGCCTCTTGATTATCATCCTCAACGTCAACTTCCACAGCATCACCGCACCTCTTGAGAAGAAGAAGCCTTGAAAACGGACGACAGTAAGCGGAGAAGGAAAAGAAGGAAAGACACCATCCGCCAACATGGTGCAGGTACTCGTCAACCCGAGTCTATCAGCCGCGGCGCCCTCCGGCCCCGAACAACACCAAGATGATATCTACCATGCATCCGACGCAAGCATCCCGTCCAGGGAGGAACACACCCAGCGCATGAAAGACCTCAGCATCAAGCGCACCATGATGCGAGCACCGCGGCGAGGATGGTCCATGTCCGATGATCTAAGCCAGCGCTCAAGTGACCATCATCACCACCACGCCCGGTTCTCATCCCCGACAGACCGACACCAAGCATCGATCCCCGAAAACGCCATTCTACCATCCCCCTTCTCGCGGCCCGACTCCCCCGCCAGCTCCATCACCTCCAGCACCTCCTCTTCCCACAGCTCAACCCTCTCGAGTCCCGGCGGCCCCACGATCCATCTCCCTCTCCGCTCCAAAGTCCCCCCTCGCCGGTCCTACTCCGTCACAGACAAAGAACCCGAGCCACACCATGCGCACGCCTCAAAGACGATTCATCTCCTCGATCTTCCCCCGGAGCTACACTACCAGCTTTTTGAATACCTCGATCCCCTTGACGGGGCTTGCTTCGGCCTCAGCCACCCCCATCTCTATGCTATTCACCGACGTAAGAATGGCTCTGTGCCCCTTCACAGTCGGTACCCTGGGCCGAACGATCTCGAGTGGGCGTGGCGCGGCTCTGGGCCCCTTCTCCGTCGTGAGAATCACTCTCCACATGACTCCTCGCCTGCTTCATCTGCCGCCGCTGCTGCTGCCTTGGTCAATGGTCTAGGTCTAAGTCACGCCAAAGATACCTCGTGCAGTAGAGCCCTAGAGAAACTCCGGATCCAGGGCCAGGTATACTGTCGCAAGTGTGGTATTTCGCGCTGCGAGTTACACCGTCACTTGCGTGACTGGATGGGGCATGGGTACGAGTACTGCGAGATTCGGAAGGTGTATGGGCAGAGAGCGGGGGAGGAAGCGAAGCCTCATTGCTATATGAGTTCGCCGAGGAATCGGTATCGTTGTGGAAGGCATGGCGGGGGGATGAGTGCGAGTGCGAGTGTGAGTTTGAATTCGAGTGCGAGTGTGAGTTTGAATTCGAGTGCGAGTTCGAGCCGGAGCTCGAGCCCGGGCAGGAAGATGGGGTAGATACTGCGTGTCTGGGTGCTGTGTTAAGAGCATTCGTGTTATATTTAGGTTGGGAGCGAGAGCGGTTGATTTAACAATACCATCAATGAGCATGTATGTACACATATTTACACATACGTATACAGCTTGTGCGTCTGAAACAAGGGACATGTTATATGGACATGTAAGATTTTGAGCAACAGCTCGGTTTGAAAGAAGGAAACGCTGCCTGAGTGGTGCGTGTTTTTCCGCATCAGTTTTTCCAAAGTCTGATGTGAATAAAATACCGATAACGCATAAGCAGAATGCGCAAGGATCGGGGCGATGGCGATTGTGTCGCTCTGACTCTGCTCCTTCTCCCAGTCCAGGTAAATAAGAAGTGAGAGACGCCTCTGGCACAACGATTGTGGGAACTTGCTTCATTGACGACCGGGCTGAAACGTCTTCCAGATCCGGATTCACACGTAAATATACAGTTTCCCAGCTGAGATCGGATAGCGATACGCATAATCTCGGCGCATAAACGCTTATAGAAAGCAACTACAGTCACCGCCATGTATCAAGGCGTATGCAATAACTGGCTATTGTCGCCAGCTCAAACAAGTCCCGAACATATCCGTCTGAGGAAGAAAGTCTACCCATACAGTTTTCGAACCAGCGCGACTTCAGGGAGAGGAAGAGAAACGGTACCGTGCACCGGATGGGCCAAGTAGCAACGCGCGCGAGTCAACGAAGTAATGACCGTTTTACCAACACTCCAGTCTCCAGGAAAGGAAAGGTGAGCACGGTGAGAACGGATAGTGAACCAAGAAGCTTAGGCAGTGAAGAATTCGTGATGGCGTGATCAACCCGGCGAAGTTTTCGAGGAATCAGGATCACGGAGAAGTGACAGCGAAGCAATCGCGACGGCGTGATACATGGTAAAAAAGTTTGACAGATTGCTTGGAGGAGGAAGAGATTGATTGACGATAGCTGAAGGGAGTGATGAAGAAGACAGTAGGTAAGAAGTACAAAGAAGATGAACAGCATTGTAGTGAGTGTGTTTCCTTTTTGACTTAGTTTGATTTTCAGTGATTCTTTCGGATGAACTGTCCTGATTCTTGTGCTGTGACACCTTAGTGGTTGGTTCAGACTCTCGTGGCCGACCCTCAACGGACAGGTGTACCGTGATACACATTGATGTGCATCTTTTGATCTTTTGATGACATCGCGACCAAGGTGTACTTCTCGTCCTAGCTACCGGGCATACTACAATCCAACTTCGACTTGCGCATAGTCGGGCCGCGCAACACCAGGAACCGATGTGACTAACCAGAAAATAGTCTGCTCAATTGTGGCTGCTAGGTGTGCTCTCGAGGTAGCGACGAACCTCGTGGAGCTTCGTTGTAACTTGTGAGATTGTAAGAAGTCGCGCAAGGAGGATCAGGAGATCATGTCCGATTATCGGCGGCGCCCCACCAAATCAGATCGCGGGGCGCCTCATCTCTTGGTGGAGGTAATAAACATCGTCGCAAAACATTTGGCGCAACAACCTCAACGTCAGCTCACCTCGGTCCATTTGACGAGTGATCCATCCCCCCGTTTCAACCACAGGCCATGGATTCATTCGTCATCCGAACACCCTGCTCCAGCGCCAACATCGGCCCCGGCTTCGATGTCATCGGCCTCGCCCTCAATGTCTACCTGGAGCTGCACGTCACCATCGACAGCTCCAAGAGCCCCTCTCAGCAGCCGTTCAACTGCAGGATCACATACGAGGGTGAGAGCGCAGGCGGCGACGATGTGAGCCTCGACCCGCAAAGCAATCTCATCACCCGAGTCGCGCTCTACGTACTGCGATGCCACGACCAGCGAGCTTTCCCGGCCGAGACGCACGTTCACATCAAGAATCCTATCCCGCTAGGACGAGGTCTGGGCAGCTCCGGCGCTGCGGTCGTTGCGGGGGTCATGCTGGGCAAGGAGGTTGGAGGACTGAAGGGCTTGGATATGGATAGGCTGTTTGACTATTGTCTCATGATTGGTGAGCTTTCTCGTCTACTTGGTCTCCCTGTCCTTGATGAAGTTGGCCTTTGCTGGATATATCGGGAAAGAAGAAGAAGAAGAAAACGATGTCAAAAAAATCCCGACGGACATTTTAGAGTGGAGAAAGATGCTGATTGACCCCGTATAGAAAGACATCCAGATAATGTCGGCGCTGCGTTGTATGGTGGATTTGTTGGAACATATCTCATGCCGCTGAACCCCGAGGACGCAGCCCGAATCGAGATTCCTCTATCGGAGGTCTTGCCGTCGCCCGCTGGCGGGGTCGACACTGGCAAGAAACCTCCCGTGCCGCCTGTTGGCATCGGACACCACATTAAATTCCCCTGGGCAAAGGAGATCAAGGCCGTTGCTATTATACCTGACTTTGTAGTGCCCACGGCCTCGGCTCGGGCTGTGCTTCCGGAGAAGTACTCTCGTCCGGACGTGGTATGTATCCCCAATGCAAAGCAACAAGAGAGAAAAGAACACAAGAGGACATGAGAAGAAAAGCGAGGAGAAGAAACACAGAGTATAGTTACACTTTGGATTTTTCTTGCTAACCTGCTACGGTACAGACGTTCAACCTCCAACGAATTGCACTACTTCCCGTCGCGCTGGGCCAGTCACCGCCCGACCCGGAGCTCATTCACCTCGCCATGCAGGACAAGATCCACCAGCCATACCGACAGACATTGATACCCGGGCTGACGGAAATCGTCGAGTCCATGTCCCCCAAGACACAATCCGGCTTTCTGGGGGTGTGCCTCTCCGGAGCTGGGCCGACGATCCTGGCCCTCGCTACCAGCAACTTCGAAGACATTGCGAACCAGATCATTGCCACGCTGCGCAAGTACAACGAGAAGAAGGACTTGGCCTGTCGGTGGATGGTGTTGGAGCCTGCTGAGGGTACGCACGTTATTCGATGACCGGGTGTGGCGCTGCAGCGCGGAGTTGTATCGAAAAGGCGATAGGGGTCTCATGATCAATCTTGCTATAAGAAACGGGTATATAGTCGGCCATTCTCTTCTCTCATTTCTCGAGATAGTCTTCGTCGCTGGATAGACATTTATTGGGCATAATCTCAACATAAGTGTCCATGTCACACTGTTGCAGTCTCTTGACACCTGTAGGCTGTAGGTATATATCTACCTTGGTAAGTACATACATACATACGTCGAGAAGCTGCCGGGGTCATACCCCTGCTATACCCCGGCATTACCTACCTAGACCTTTAACTTTGACCTCAAGTCACGACTCACGAGACGTGCCATTGTACAATAGACCTCCAGACCTCGATCTCTGCCGCGATAGCACGAAGGAATGGGCATTACACGTGACGATACACTGGACATCCAAAGAAACGCGAAACCTCTTCACTCGCGACTCTCCATCACATTAAGTCGCCAATACACCTTCATCCGCGTGCATCATTTAGTTCCTTCGTTGAAGCAAAATCCCCCTCAATACATCCAAGTACAAATTCTGCGCATGCCCGTCCGAAATGAAGCCCTGCCCTGCGCAATAAGTCGCGGTTGCTATACCTAGCGCTCCCCCGAAGTTTCACGAGTCCCTTCCAAGTCTCAAGCCGTCACCATCACATGCCGTCCCATACCAAGCGTGTAGTTGAACGCACAATTTTTCATTTCGATTCAGTTCTCTTCTCTCTCTTCACCTCTTGACATGCTACTGCTGGCAATCGTTTGAAGGCGCAACCGCGGCCACAGGTGGAACACGAAGAAAACCACAAAAATAACTCCATGATGGCGCCCAATCCGCACAGCCGCCTTGACTCGGCGGCTTGGCAGATTGAGTAAAAGTGACGATGCATCCGGCAAAAAGTCGAACTGGTGTAGGCTGCCCGCTCCAGAGAACATATTCGGCCGCGTAGTGGCCGGCAATGGTTCTATGTTTGTTGGCTAGTGTGAGCCAAAAAGGTCGACAACATGGGCAGAAATGCTTTGCGCTACGGCTCTGTTGGACGCTGCTTGAGTGCTGTATATGCACGCAGGAGAAAGGACTCACGAAGTCACACAGCAGTACTCAGGGTTCCTCGCTTCCAGCGACTGAGTTTCCGGAGAGACGGGTACGAGAGGGCTGGCATATGCATGGTATGCCTCAAGGGTAGAGATGACCAAGGTGTTGAGAACGGTGCTGAGCTTCATCTTAAGTATACTGCGTTTGTTGAACAAGTGAAGAACTTGGCGTCCTGAAGACCTCGGTATAGAATCAAGCAGACGTTGAGGGGAATATATCACTTGCGTCGTAGAGGAGATGCCTGTCGTTTTATTGCCTCAAGTCATAGTGGTACGCATGCACAATTTACAAAGGGCACTTACCTACCAATAACATCTAGAGGAAGCCGATGTTTACGACGCCTACATAGATTTTAAATCTGTATACCGCCCGATGCCGTTCCTTCCGCAGTATGGCGGGGATCCGCCGCATTGAGACAGATTCCGCGAGCCGTGTCTAAATCAATACCATGATTACCAGATACCTAGATAGGCTCACTCCGAACTCGTCGACCGGCCAGATCCTGATCTAGCACAAGTATTGTATCTTCTTGAAACCTGAAGCGTGTTCTCCTTCTGTCTTATGAGTTTCGCGTGTATGTACTTGGTGCTAAGTAGGAATGGAAGTACGCAGACAGCAAAGAGGCAGTAATAGGAGGAGACGATCGGCGCCTATCGTCTTATGGTTGTACGAGTGGGAGAAGGGGCGAGATTTTGATCTCTCGTCTAGATGCTTCCTTATTTGACGAGAGGCCTATAATAATAAGGGGGCCGGTAATGCAGATTCGGAAGCGGCCACTCCGCAGAAGAAAAGACTGCAAATCACCACCTCACACCGTGAGCTCATTTGGACGTATTTTGGCCATTTATGCGAGACCTTCGCAATTGAACCAGCTATGTATTCGTGTCGCGATTTGATGAAGGGTAACAGTCTAGATGGACTCGGTGACGTTGCGCTCTCGGAAGCCGGAAGCCGGGACTCGGGAAGGGTGCATGATCATGTTGCTTGTTTCATGAATGTATTCATTGCATTGTCATGCTGGAGGCTGGAGGCTGGAGGCTGGAGCCCTGGAGCTCCATTTCATTCTTACCGTGCGCCCCACACCGGTCTTTGTGTGACTCCACTCCACCAATCGCCAGTCTACCCGCTCAGATGCGCCAACCTCGGCCTGCGCAAAGCCGCACGCGGTACAGGGCCACGGGTACGTACCTACATATGTACCTTAGACAGGAGGTACCTGCTACGGCCGAAGCCAAAAGTCCGGTCAACAAAATCAAAGCAAGGCAGTTGGAACCGTCTTCCTCCTGATTCTGATTCTTCATGTCGGCCCCTCGCGTTTAGTATCTTGCGCTGCCTTGGAGCCTCTTTTGCCCCTTGCGCCTGTTGCATATACTCGTAGGCCGCCTTGATCATCTCAACCGCGCCTCCTCTTTACCCTCTTGACGCGTTCGAATAGCCTTTTGGCGGCAAGACAACGACCATGGCATCGGCCTCGAGCAAACTCGGTGGTCTTGCCTTCGCGATACGCATAATTGTCCCTCTGGCTGTGGGCTCCGCCGGTTACGCCGCCTACAAAGTCGACTGGACGAGGGCGATACACGACTTCGCGACAGGACCAGGTCGCACGTCGCGCATTCTTCTCCTCTTGTTTGTGATATTCAATTGGAAGAATCTTCCATTCGCATGGACCGTACGTCGTTCCCAATCCCCTTGCCATGCCCGAGCTATCTTTTTGGCTCTTCCAACTTCTCGCAGCAGAAGAAAGCACCAATGCGCCGAGGGAAGCTAACAGTGATGTTCTCCTTTTGAACAGTACCGAGTCTTCTACGCCATCTTGTACCATACCATGCTCCGCAAGTCACCAGATCTCACCCCCCGAGCGCTCTTCAAGCCCATGATTTCGGAAACGCGAGCACCGCTCCTCGAAATCGACTACAATCTCCACAAGTCCAATTCGACGTACTTTACCGACCTGGATATTGCGCGTACTCATCTCGTGTCGTACCTCACTCGGCCCGCGATGCGCAGTCTCTCGTCCAATGCCAAGACTAGCCTCGTACTCGATCCCAAGACCAATAAGCCCGCGCGAGGACCCATGGGCATCATGCTTGGCTCCGTGGCGTGTAGCTTTAAGCGTGAGATTCGCGCCTACCGCACGTATGAGCTCTGGAGTAAAGTGCTCTCTTGGGACCGTAAGTGGTTATACATGGTGACGCATTTCGTGCCCAAGGGTTCGGCTAAGCCCACAGAGTGGCTGGATCCGCGGTTCGGACGGGTGCGCACGAGGAGCGGCAATGATGCCTCGGGGGGCTGGGAGGGGAAGATGCACGCCACGGCTGTGAGCAAGTACGTTTTCAAACTGGGCCGACTTACCATACATCCGGCTATTGTGCTGGAAAACTCGGGTCTCTTGCCTGAACGACCGGGTGGGTGGAGGAGTGGTGCGAACCAGCTTGGGGATGAGGCTGTCGATCTGGGGGACGTGGACCTGGCTGTGGAGGGGGAGTGGGATTGGAGGCGTGTGGAGGCGCAGAGGAGAAAGGGGATGGAGATGGCACAGCATTTCCAGGCTCTAGATGAGACGAGCGACTTATTTGACGGGGGAAAAATGGGCGCGTTGGCCAAGATTGGGCCGTGTTGATGGGTTTGGCCAGCTTTGACGCGACGGACGAGTGATGATGTTATAACTTATGGGCCATGGCCCATGGGTGTACAGATTCCGTGTGTTGTGTGTTACTACCACCGGAACAGTACAAGAGGGATATCCGATAGATTAGGTAGGAATCAAGAGAAATAGACAATAGACTTATGCCACGCTATAGCAACGATCCTCTACTACGGTGTATACCTATTCTTACAGGTCCGTCTCATTCTTAGTTCAGGTACATATGCTAGGCCCAAGATGAGGATCATGAGGATGAGGTTGCGGGTGTGGCGTTTTTACGGATATGCACCAATCGCGCTCCGAGGAACAGCCACCGAGTTCCACGACTGCACAACGCCACAAATTCTCACCATTCAGTTCGCGAACTTTCTGCACGTGAACCGTATGATCGTATCTGATTGTCATCCATCCACTTGTATACTTGATACAAATGATCTCAGATCCCATCTCATCTCAATAGTATGTTTCGCCTCTTCACACCCGTTAAACCACGCCTCTTCGTCGCCCTTCTCAGCCGCCGCCCTACAAGCACCCTATCCACGCCACATGCGCCGGCACGGCGACCGCAGGAACCCCTGCGGATTCTGTTCTGCGGCAGCGATGACTTCAGCTGCCCGTCACTGAAGGCGCTGCACCAGGAGATGGAGCGGAAGACGGGGCTCGTGGAATCAATCGAGGTCGTGGTCTTGCCGAACAAGTATAAAGGGAGGGGATTGAGGTACGTGGAAGATGGTGAGTAAACTTTTGGGGTGATACCTAGACGGTGAGTCATCTGTTTTGGCTTGCTGAGCGTCTGTCCTCTCCAGTTCTCGCACTGGGGTGCTTAAATATTTGGGCTCGAGACGTGGAGGTTGACTTTGTTTTGTGTAGGGCCGTGCAAGACCCTAGCCAAGAAATTGAGATTGCAACTTTACGAGCGGAGGGACCCTGAGGACTGGGATGTGAGTAATATAGATTCATCTATCGCGTATGGGGTACCTAGGTCTTCTTATCGGGTGCCTTTTTTCCTCTTTCACTTTGTCTTGGAATTCGGCTCTTTTCCGCTTCTTTTCCTGGCTCTACGGGCCACGGAAAGAAACTACTCTACGTGTGCAGCTCACTAACTGATTTTGCAGGGACCTCTGCCCGTGGGCACGAACCTTATCGTCGCTGTGTCCTATGGCGCCTTCATTCCCGCGAAGATATTGGCCTCCGTAAAGTACGGAGGTCTTAATGTCCATCCGTCGCTGTTACCAGAGTACGTAATACGTATCTTTGTTCCTATTCTTCACGCCCTCTACTGAGCTTACCATGTGGCGAACCCCTCTGAGGGGGGGGGGGGCAAGAAACGATTATGGAAAACGAGCCACTTGAAGCTTCACGTCTGCGCTGATAGCTAACCCTCACAGTCTTCATGGTGCGGCACCCCTTCACCACGCTCTTCTCCGAGGAGACACCCACACGGGCGTCACCCTCCAGACACTAGACGACAAGGCCTTTGACCGCGGCATCATTCTCACACAAACGCCCTCGCCCGGAATTCCCATCTCCGACGACGACGTACTTAACAGCCTGAGGGAAAAAACGGCCGCCCACGGCGCCGAGATGCTCATCCAGGGACTACGCGATGGTCTTCACATCCCGCCTTACCGCGACGTAGGCTGGAAAGCCGCCCAGCTAAAGGAGCAAGGGATCGAGAAGCCTCAGCACGCTCGCAAGACCATCAAAGATGACTCAATGATCCAACCCGACTGGACAGCCGAGGACTTTTGGCTACGCTATCGCACATTCGGCAAAGTGTGGGCAAGGGCCGTCTACTGCAGGAGCCATCACGCGAATCGCATCATACTGGAAGATGTTGAGCCCGTCACCTTGGAAGAAGATTATTTGGAAAAACTGCCCCCGTATGAGGGACTAAGGTTGCTGATCTTTGAGTATGAGGATAAAGACGGGGGTGTGCCGACACGCCATGAGCGACGGGTGATCTGGCGTAATGATCGTCTTAGCCCTGCTCTGATTCACGCAAAGGGTAACGATTGGATTCGTGTAAAGAGAATACGAGTTGCGGGTAAGCATGATACGCACTCTTCTTTGGCGCTGCCGCCTTTTGCTCGGAAACGCAAGGCCATCCTCGGGGGGGAATATCCAATGTTTTATCCTCGGCCGGCGAAGAAAGAGAACTAGACGGGGGTTTACTTCACTACGTGTATACAAAGATAGCCGTGCTGTATAAGAGGAATGCGAGGTCATCTTTAGACTTCTAGGGGAGACTTCCAAGTCCCTTCTGTGAAGGTATTTCGTCATGCATGCAGATCGTTGTGTCTGGCTACGAGCAATCAACTCCGGGGTCTTGTCTCTCCGGGGCTGTCTCACTGGTCCTTGAGAGTCAAATACTGTCATTAAAGTGGTCTTTGTCTCTTTACTTTTCTTTTTTTTGTCTCTCTTCGTCGCTTCCTCATGCTCTTCAAACTGTTATATTCATCGTTGTCCTCTGTAGCTTTCGGCCTTAATAGTCTTTGCATTCTTTAAAACCGGGGATATAGTTCGTATTTGTGCGCCCTGTAGTTCTAATTCGTAACATGCGTCTTGAATGTATACTCTTGTACTCTCATCCTTCATACCTTGTCCCATCCATATGCACTACAATCACGGCACAATCATACGCCAAACCTGATAATCTGATGCTCCAAAACAAAACCTGGGTATCATCCACACCTGTACACGCACCCTCATGAGTCATCACTCACAGCCTCATCCGAATCCATTCCGCCCACTTACACAGATCCTCCAGATGCTCCAACACTCTCGCCAATCTATCCCGCGTAAACGTACTCCTTCTCCGCTTCCTCTCCTCATCCATACCCGCAGTCGTAGCCGCATCCCCCTCCACGGCCAGTATATTCTCGTCTATGATTTCCACCACGCCGCCCTCGAGGATCCTGAGCGAGATGTTGGCGGTGGAGTGGCCCATGGGGAAGACGACCTGCATCTGGGGCGCGGGATGCACCCAAAGAATGACGTCAAGGTGCGTTGAAGTCAAGGTCGAGGTTGCGGCTCGTAGAGGCAGGACGGCATGTTCCGCGCGCCCAGAGGAAGTCGAGTCCACATCCATAAACTCCGATAATTGATCCCTCTTGGTCTTGGTTTTGGTGCCTGCGAGAAGCCACCCATCGTCCTTCTCTTCTTGTGATAAAGAAGAAGAGGAAGACGAAGACGTCAGAGGCGGTAGTTTCGAGTCTTCCTCAGGCGTCGTGGTTTTTTCGCCAAAGCTGTTTTCGAGAAGCGTGGATAGGAATGCATATTGTCGCAAAAGGGGCAACATATCGAGGAGTTGACGCGGATGGGAAAATGGCATCTCAGTCACGGTCTGTGAGTAGATGGGCTTGTAGATGAAGAGTGTGTTGTGGTGGTGCATGGTCTTGTCGTCCGTGCCGATGTGCAGGAGTTGCCGCCGCCGCGATATGGCTCGCGGCTCACTGGGGTCGACCTTTATGCCCGGCGCGAATGGGAAGAGCAGGCTGTCAAAGGTGGGTGGTGAGGGAGGCAGTCCACGCTGAATCATATCATTCTGGATGTTGGGCGGGTCAATGTTAGCGCACATGTAAAGACGGGCCCAGTCGTTTTGGGGGAGCACCACGGGAGGATCGAAAGAGACGGTGAACATGACCCGGGGTACACGTGTTGTCGACAGATCGGGTTGCAGGAGGTCCATTCCCGCGTCTTTGTTGTCGTCTGATTGCGGCAGGGAAACGTATGGAGGCTCCTGCCAGTCCAGCATTGTTCTGGGAGGACTGAAAGACATGTCTTCTCTGATGATGGCTTCGGAGATCCAGGTGTCGGACACGCGGACCGGCGACACGCCCATGCCATCCAGGGCATCGCACCCTAGAAGAAGAGACCAGACCTTGTCCCGCTTGGCGCCCCATGAGGACATGTCAGCATCGTCGACGGAGGGGATCATATGTCGATGCTGCTTCCAGTATTGCCAGGCCAGGCCAATTCGGCCTCTCTCATGCATGGCCGGCCGGCCGTGTCTGCAGCACATAGCCACGTTGGTAAGATAGGCCTCAGACCTGCCCTTGGTGGCAGCCTCCCCTCGTAAGTTGGACAAGTCCCATTCGTGAAGTCTGGACAAGCTGGAGTAGATTCCTGCCAAGGCCTCATGGCAGTCGAGTCCCGGCACGATGCTGAGCTTATCCAAACCAGCCAGGCGCTCAAAGTTGGAAGCAAACCTGTCGAGCGTTTTGGTTAGTGGACTCTGACCTGGCAGAAGTGTCAGATCCCTGAGCAGTATCTGGCCCGCCGCATCCATGTGCTCGGCGACGGAGGTGGCCGAACCGTGATAGGACAAAGAAGCGCTCTGCACGATGTTGTTGTCAAGAACAATGTCGAGCGCAATCGCTGATCCAGCAATGGCCAACGTTCTCGTCTTGCGTCCTCGGGCCGTTGTCTGTTCCTCAGAGAGCAGCTCCAAGCCGATTCGCTGTGCCAGACGTTCAAGACTAGCTTCGCTGACAAGTCCTTTCGTCGTCTTTGATTCCACATCAAATGTTAGAAACGTGTTGCGCGGATAGAGCTACCAAAGTCTCCATTCTGATGGACTGGGTTAGGGGAGGACGAACACTGAGGATGTTTATAATGGTATCCAACCGCTTCAGTTTGTCGTCCTCGTTTGCAAGCGCTGCTCCAATCGCATCGAGACCCGAAACGCCGACACTGTCGAGCCCGATATCAAAAGATCCCCCCAAGCCCAGAGCACCCATGGCGGCCGCGGTCGAGGGACTGTCAAAGTTAAAGGCCACCATATTCGTATGGCCCATTAGGTTCGAGGTCGCCGGGGATTTCTTGACGTGCTGAGGAGATGACCTGAGCCCGCGCGGAGAAAAGGCGGCATGGGCGGCGTTGGAAAAGGGCGTGGAAAAAGGCGTGGAAACGGGAGGAGTGGCCGCCGCGAACTGGGAGGGAGTGCGGCCTTGTTGCGAGGGCGCGTGCTTCATGGGCGTAGGGGTCGCCATCTTGATATCCAATGGAGACAAGGTGGGAAAGGACGAGCTGACCGGTCTGCTCGATGGAATCCGTGGCACGGCTGGGCCGACACAGACGAGTAAAGATGAATTAAATGAAGATGGTGATGGATGAGGATACGTTCGGGCAAGTCATTCGCGCGCAGAACACAGGCAGGTTCGCGGGATCGCGGTCGGTCGCGCCAATCGACGCGCAAGCCTGTTATGGACTGTATGTTTTCACTTTCAATACCGATGACGATCTCTTGGCTGGTGTTTGCGAGCCATCAGACACGGCCGACGGGCGACATCGACGGCATGGAGAAGGCGAGGCCCCAAGCTTCCAATGCAGGCAGCCTCGTAGAGACTCCACTGTTATGCACCCACATTGATTGGCGGATGCGGGCAGAGTCCCCACCGATCCACCACTGCAGTTGTCACTCCATGCCTTTTTTTCCACAGCCTGATTTCTTTTCGCCGGCGTGTCTACACTGTACAGAGTACAAGGCGTACAGACACGAACTGCAAGCTCAATTGCATCTCCGCCGACAACTTGGGCAGCTCAAGACTTGGTCAGCGTGGGCAGTGTTGGCAGTTGGAATAGCTTGGACAGCTCGAATCGCACTCGGCCGACTTCAAGGGAGCTGCCATGCAATCAGTTGCCAGCACGGCCCGTCGAGCCATTGCGGAACGCTCAATTCGCGTGCTGGTCTCGCCTACTCCCATCACATTCGCCGAACGTCGCTCTGTATTACAAGTGTTGGAGCAGTATGGGCCGATCGAGGTTTTCCGAATGACACCAGTCAGTCTATCTCCTAGCACTTCTTCCCTCGTCATCGTCTATCATTCAAGACTCGGCATTCCTAATTTGTGTGCTCAAATGGCAGGGCTACCATGGGAACTTCATCTCCGTCACCAAGGACTTATCCACAGCCAAAGAACTTCTCGCCCGCAGCCCTCTCGCGTATCGAATGCCAGCGCCTAGAAAGCCGACGGATATCAATATTGCCGACTTTGTGGATGTCGGTAGCTCCAACTCTCTCGGCGCACACAGCGGCCAGCCGTACATGGTGGATTCTGTAGGAGAGTTGGACGCAAAGGATGAGGGGCCGACTATGCGCAGCGAGTTCGCGCGGCTCGACGCTTCTGAGGGACCGGCAATGTTCAGGCTGGAGATATATCCAGAGCCGAGCTACAAGCACAAGCATGCCATGTCCGCGTCTCCTCTCTATCACGCGTGGCCTCAAAAATATGTCGCAGATCATCCCTATGCGACGTCGATTTTAAAGCACTCCCTGCCCCAGAATATGGCGTCTGAAGGACTGGCTCGCTGGCCGCTCAGCAGCACCCAGCTCGAGTATGGCCAGGATAGCAAGATCGAGCGCCTTCATCGAAATCTCATTCTTCCAAGCAAGATTCTAAATTCAGATCTCGGTTGCAATAAGCCTACTCCTTCTCCGACTCCGACACGAGAAGTATCTTGCGGTTTCACAGCAAGGCGACTTTACGCGCAGCGACGCGGAACCAACCAGCCCTCAGGCTGAGGTGACCATGGGCCGCACCAATCATGCAGCACTCTACTCTAATCTTGCGAACCTTGGTCACGAGATGAATACTCGACGCCAAAATGGCCGGCCTACCTCTACGTGCAACTGCCCAATGCCAACCAGTCTATAATTCATATTGACTTCTACGGTCAAGGCCACGTTATTGGACGCACGTGCAGTGGTGCATACAATTGTGTGGAAAACGAGAAACGTAACCCCCGTTCGGCAATGTCAGCAATCCAGCCACCAAGGCACAGCGACAGGGGGGCTGTATATGCCCGAACGAGGCAGTGCCTGTCCTGTCCTGGCGCCGCGCCACGTTAATGACAGAACGAGTCGAGGAAGAAGGCTTTGATTCTTGAATTTACCTATTTAACATTTTTTGCCCATTCTCTGGCATTGGGCTTGGTGGCTCAAAGACGGGACACTGCCACGCCATGGCTGGTCTGTACGTTTCGTGGATGATAGACAATACAAAGCAACGCACACGTGTATGTACAATACTCGGCGGTGTTGTCACGGAGACATTTGCGAGACCCACACGTTGCCTGTCATCGTCGTCGGTATCGCCGTGTGTTAACTTGTCGTCCTTGGTGTTTGATGCGGGATGACCTCACTCTGCATCACCCCCCCGGTCCTGAATCAACCCAACCCGCATCTGTATGTTCCAGCTTCCAGGTTGGCCAGCCGGTTTCCATCTGTTCCCTGATTCGCAAAATGACGTCGCACGATTGATGATCAGCGTGATGCCTATGTACTACATGAGTACGTTGGTTTTGCTTTATTATATGCGTGCATCCCCCCGTGCCCCCGTGGCCAGCTTCGATTCTTTGTTCAATCACTTCAAGACGCCACTCGAATAAAGAACCGTAAAACAAGGCCCTTGAAGGAATTCACCAAAATCTCCCAAAGAAAAAAAGGACGACGAAGAGAACAGGAACAAGAAAAGACATACACACCACTTCATCATGGGCTTGGGCAGCGCCGTCCACCACATCGGCACGTTCTGCCTGGTCGTCGCCCTGGTGCTCTTCATCGTGGTAACCATCACGGCCCCCGTCGTAAATGGCCTTTCCATGCTACACGTCGATCTGGGCAGGAATGATGCCTCGGCACACGAAGTCACCTTTGGCACCTTTGGGTACTGCGTACGGAGTTCCCGGTGAGTACATGAATCCAAGAGAAAACGGCCCGAAGTCCATTCAATCTTGCACCCACCCATCCATTCATCTATCACAATATGCACGCCACACAAGATGAATCACTCTATACGAATGAAACCTCGTCTGCTAACACGTCCATCCGCAGCGGCGACGACTGCACCTCCTCCCACGTCGGCTACAACCCCGCCGCCCTCATGCGCAGACTCGACGGCACACCCTTCAACGATGCCTCAGCCAACACCGCCAAAGCCCTTACGCGCGTCATGGTCCTCCACCCCGTCGCCTTGGGCCTATGCTTCATCGCCTCTCTGTTGCTGTGCATCAGCTCTGGCGTAGTGGGCTCCCTACTCGCATCGCTCGTCTCGCTTGGTGCCTTCCTCGCCGCGCTCGTGGCCATGATATGCGACTTTGTCGCCCTGGGCATCGTGAAGCGCCATGTGAATGACCATAACGTCAGTCAGGCGAAATGGGGATCTGGGATCTGGCTGGTGCTTGTTGCGGCGCTATTGACGCTTTTAGGGGCGGCGATTGTGTTTGTCACGTGTTGTTGCGGGAGGGAGTCCAAGTCAAGGAGGAGGAGAGCGGCGAATGAGCCCAAGGAGCCGTGGCATATGACGCCTGCGACGGCGGAGCGTGGTAGAGCACGAGGACGGTTCTGGTAGATTGGACTGGACTTGGGCTTTTCTTCTTTCTGCTTCTTCCAATGGTATTCCTCTTTTTCGTTGCGCCTTTTTTTCTTCTACTATTTCTCTTTCTCACTTACTTTTCTAACTTCTCCTCATTCTTCCTATCTTTGTTAATGCATTATTGTCACGCTTCTCTCCACTCAGCTTGTTGCTACACACGCCGTATGTCTCCGAAGCTACAGATATGTAATGCGTAATCGATCGATGAGGCAATCCGTGTCTATATGAGCGCAATGCCATGTTATGTACATACTGCAGTACCACTTCACACATCGCGCCCTCTTAATTAGTTTCCAGTATCTTAGTTCAGAGTCTGGACCAAAGACGGACTGGTGGGTTATTCTCCAAAGTTTCCGACGACTGAAGTACACTTGTCATCGCGCAGCCACGATGCTCCGCATTTCCCCTGAATCGCAGCCCGCGACATTAGAGCAAGCCATCGAGACAGGTACCTACGCCTAGCATCCAAACTAAAACCAAACCAAAACACAAAGCCATTCACAAACAAGAACAATTTAGTTCGATTTTTCAAATCATTACTAGGTAGGTAGTCAAGCGTATTACGTACAATAAGACAAATGGATATCACCGGCAATCTATCCGTCATCGTGGGCCCACGGTACAAAAGCCACGACAACTTCTAGTGCACCAATTTCCAATTTTCCTCCGGAACAACAAACAACAACAATAACACACCAGCAGAGACTACCACTCGTGTGTGTTACATGACTCCCCAACAGAAAATTACCTCCACATTAGATTCCCAACCGCAGTACATAGAAGCCAGAGTCATGCCCAAAGCAGCGACAACACGAGCCATCGTACTAGTTACTTCCCGGCAAAACCTTCCTCGCGCACCGCGCAGCAAATACCCCATCAAACTTCCAGATCAAGTACCTAGCTGCGCAGCAAGTAAAGCCAAAAAAAGGTAAAGCATGCAACGGCAAAAAACAAAGGGGGGGAGAGGACAGCAGCATCCCCCCTCATTTCTTGCCGTCTGGTGGACGCTCTCTTTAGAAGAGAAGCATACCAGCGGCAGCGGCGGCAATCAGAGCCATGACCGGGGCGGCGGTGTTCTCGACGGCCCCGCTGATGGGGACGTGAGCGGCCTGGCCCTCGCCCTCGTCCTCGCAGGTGGTATTCCTGCTGGGGATGATGCCAGAGGGAACGACGACGATGGTGGAAGTCGTGAGTGTAGAGGTGTGGCAGGGGGGGGTGGTGCTGGTGGTCGTATGGCAGGGAGAAGTGGTAGTGGTCGTCGTGTGGCAGGGAGAAGTAGTAGAGGAGGTGGTGGTGCAAGAGACTTGGACTCCACGAGCATCAAGGTGCATGCTGCTCTCGGTGATCTCAGGCACGCTGGTCTCGGTGGTATGGTGGGTGTGAGTCTTGTGCGTGTGAGTCTTGGTGGTCTCAGTGACCTCGGGAACGCTGGTCTCGGTGGTCTGATGGGTGTGAGTCTTGTGCGTGTGAGTCATGTGGGTGTGAGTCTTGGTGGTCTCGGTGACCTCAGGAACGCTGGTCTCGGTGGTCTGGTGGGTGTGAGTCTTGTGCGTGTGAGTCCTCTTGGTGGTCTCGACTTGAACTCCACGAGCATCGAGGTGCATGCTGCTCTCGGTGGTATGGTGGGTGTGAGTCTTGTGCGCGTGAGTCTTGATGGTCTCGGTGACCTCAGGAACGCTGGTCTCGGTGGTATGGTGGGTGTGAGTCTTGTGGGTGTGAGTCTTGGTGGTCTCGGTGACCTCGGGAGCGCTGGTCTCGGTGGTCTGGTGCGTGTGAGTCTTGTGGATGTGAGTCTTAGTGGTCTCGGTGACCTCGGGAACGCTGGTCTCGGTGGTCTGGTGGGTGTGAGTCTTGTGCGTGTGAGTCTTGGTGGTCTCAGTGACCTCGGGAACGCTGGTCTCGGTGGTCTGGTGGGTGTGAGTCTTGTGCGTGTGAGTCTTGGTGGTCTCGACTTGAACTCCACGAGCATCAAGGTGCATGCTGCTCTCGGTGATCTCAGGCACACTGGTCTCGGTGGTCTGGTGGGTGTGAGTCTTGTGGGCGTGAGTCGTGTGGGTGTGAGTCTTGGTGTTCTCGGTGACCTCGGGAGCGCTGGTCTTGGTGGTCTCGGTGACCTCGGGAGCGCTGGTCTCGGTGGTCTGGTGGGTGTGAGTCTTGTGGGTGTGAGTCTTGGTGGTCTCGGTGACCTCAGGAACGCTGGTCTTTGTGGTCTGGTGGGTGTGACTCTTGTGAGTGTGAGTCTTGGTGGTCTCGGCCTCGTGCTGGTGGGCTAGCCGGGACGACTTGTGCTCCTCATGTTGCTGGAGCTTCTTGGCCTTAATATCCTTTTGACCTTGCTGTTCCTCGTGGACGTCCCGGTCTCCCTCATTAGGCTCACGGGGCTCCGAGGGATCCAAGGGATACTTCTTGACCGGCTTGGACCCCTTAGGATACTTGGTCTTGATGTGCTTCGCGGTGGTGGTGGGCTTGGGTGTCTTGGGGTGCTTCGTGGTGACCTTGTTGTCCTCCTCAAGCTCACGCACGTCTTCCTCCCTATCCTCAGGCCTGGGCTCCTCGGTGGGAGTCACAGAAGTGGTCTTGGGAGGTGAGCGAGGCACGAAACTTGGAGTGAGAGGCTCGTGAAAGTGAGATTGAGACGAATGAGTGAAAGACGGGCGGGGCGCATGAGGCGTTTTACTCTCGAGCGTCGGGTGACTCTTGTGACTCTTGTGCGTGTGGTGAGTATGCTCGCTCGTGTAGGATTTATAGTGATGAGGGACATGCTTGGAGCTATGCGCGGAGACTCTCCCAGAGATGGTGGTGTGAACAGGTGTGTGCACCGAAGTCACTCCCTTAGGAGGAGTAGGGACAGGCTCTTGACCAGGAATCTCAGGAATCTCGGGAATATCGGGAACCTCTTGATCCTTCACAACGATGGGGCCCACGCTTGGGAAAGGCAGCCCCTGGAAAGGAATAATGCCTTCGTTATCGAAAACCTGGGCAGTGGCGGTTGCCTGGACAGTCGAGCTCTTCTTCGCCGCCTCGTCAGCAGCAGGAGGGAATTTGTGGTGTTTGTCATCAGCGTTCTTGCGCCCCTGAACAGTCTCTATCTTCACACCCTGCAGCTGGCTGGCGTTGACATGAGGCCTCAGTATTTCCACCGGGGGGAGGACAATGCGTGGCTGGATGCCTTGCACAGCGGCAGCGCCGGCGAGAAGAAGGACAGTCTGGACCTTCATCTTGAGTCCTTGACCGAGATCTTTGAGACGGATAAGAGAGAAATAAGGGAGGGGCAAGGGAGGAGCCGGGGAAGAGAGCAAAGAAAGATGTGAAGAGAAGACCACAAGAAGAAGGCAGCTTTTCCGGACAGGAGGTGTGAGAAAAGAATGCACGTCAACTTGAGGTAAGTAGCCCAGCTTTATACCCTTTTGACCACGGAGGACGTCGCGCAACTTTCTGGTGACATTCACTTGGCTTCCTGCGTGTCCTCTTTGCCCAACACGCAGATGCGTTCACTAGTAAAAACTCGACCGCCTGGTGATTGGAGGAAGCGGAAGGTTTTTGCGTGGATCATGACAGAACCGGAGACAAAGTAGGTACACAATTTGAATGACTTTTCAGCACTGGCTCCGGCCCGAGAACCACTATGATTGCCCAGACGGAAGCTACCCAAATTTCAGGAGAGGCGCCAGGAACCCAAGGGCCCAAGGAGAGAAAACCACGCGCAGCCATCGAACCATGTTTGCTTTCAACTCATACCCATTGGTGTACGGAACATGAGTGAAGCATGGCAATCGCTGCCGGCGTCCACATCACAACATGTTGGTCTTGAGAAACCGCCGCTAAGGAAGAAGAACAATATTTTCTGCAGCGGGGGGGACACACGCCAGACTATGCTCGCTACTGTAATTGTGCGTCCTTTCTCGTATAATTCACAAGATACCACGGCACAATGGCAACATGACCCGTAACCCCATGACACCATCAAGCTCCTTCGTCTTTGGTTTTGGTGAAGAGACCAAGTGGCCGCCATCTTGTAGGCGCGCCATATTCGCGTACGTTAGCCACACGCCATTGAGCGCATTGCGAGTTCCGACATGAAGCTCTAATCCTCCTCGGGTGGGCCTGAAAACAGACCAAATCGCATTCTATGACTCTGTTCGCGCCAGAGTTAGCAGAAAAAACCTTTCCTTGGTAAAATGGAAACAGGAGGCCAGTTGGGACTCGGGAGACGGGGGCCTGACAACATACAAACGGCAACTTTGGAATGACGACGGCTAACACAGCCAAGAAATTAATGATGAAATACGCCAGGTCGTAATGAGTGTAGTGCGTGCTCAACAGAAACAGCACGATGGGAACGCTGAGAAGAAACTTCTTGGTCGGTGTGTATTGAGCGCCATTGTCGATTTGCTCCCACATGTTGAGATTGTCAAAGGCTCCGCTATTAAATTCAAATGGGACACCACGCACGTAGTGAAACATGAGGTACGAGCCAAACATGTACGTCATGTTCGTCAGCGTCCATGATGTTTCCTGCGAGACTCCGGGAATGATGTCGTAGAAGATCTTCAGCGCGGCAATGAGAACAATATGGATGGTCCAGGCCCCTGCATACAGATAGAGGCAGCACGTCAGTAACGAGCACACAATTCGCACGTGCGTATAGGTGGCGGCCCTAGGGCGACATAAACTTTGGCCTACTATCTTTGGAGAAAGGGCAAAAAAAAAAAAAGAGGCGGCGCAGTATTATTGGCGTTGAGCATTTGAGGCCAGGAGAGAATATAGCGTACCTTTTGCGCTGGTCCAATTGGCGTTCAGGTTTGGCAGAGCAGCTTGATCGCTGATCTGTTCGAGAGTTTCGGGGGGTTCATGATAGACTTGCAGGATGCTACTAGATCTCCTCCTACGGGATGAATTGTTGCGGTCCGTCATGTCTAGATACGTGCTTCCACGACGCGGAGGTTTTGTGCCCGCGTCGTAGGAAACGGTGCGCTGAAGAAGAATTGGGGAAGACAGTTTGGCGGTATTGTCGGACACGGGAGGAAGAGGAAAGGGAGAGACTAGCACAGGCCAGTCTAGTCGTGTGGCGGAGAGCGGCGAAGAAAAAGAGGGCGTCGCGGATTCTCCGAGGTCGCCAACCACGAGACGGTGGTGGTACGAGAGTATGAAGGAGGGTGTGACGGAAATATGCTGATTCGATTCGCGGGAACACGACGAGAGAGCGTTTGACTTGCAGGACTTGGTGCCAGCGGCTATGATTCGGTGAAGCTGGAAAGTCGATCAACGTCCGTCGGGGCGAAGTTTCCTGTGCCCGGAGAGCGTCGTCCGAACAGGCAGGAGAGGAGGCAGGAGAGGCGATTCGAGGGGGCTGCAGACAGCGGCCCAGCCCAGCGTATGGATGCAAGGAGAGATTGTGTACAGATAAAGAAGAGATGACCGATCAGTGTCTGGATGAGTCGACAGCAGCACGCACAGCGGAGATACAGGCAGCGAAAGTGATGTTGGAGAAGATAGCCGATAGAGTGATGGCAATGGAAGAGAAGTGAAGCTGGCAATAGGGACGTCAGCTGGCGTGGCCCGATGGATCACTTCGGCTCAGAGACGAGCGACGACTCCGAGGACCGAACGAGCACTGAGCACTGAGCACTGGTGAGCAGGCAACAACACCGTGGTCTATCTGCCAACCTACCTAAGGACTAAGGTACATACCTGCCATTACGGAGTAGGTACCTCTTGCCACTCCAAGTTTCCACATCCACTCCGTGGGCAGGCCTACCCTATATGCTTTTCCTCGAAATGTGAGGTTATCGCAGGGCTGCGTCGAGTTGCGTCATTCGCTGCAGGTTGAACAAGCGTATCAAATCGTGCCTCGGTCGTTCTGAAACGAATATTTGTAGATGACATATGTATGTTAACTCAGCGATGAGAAACAGGCGTTCATGATGTGGGTTAGTTGTAATGAACAAATTGAGGGCTCAACGACTTGGCCTGTGGAATACGGCAAGACTACGGAGTACAATTATGATATGCACACAGAAACGTGAGCAGCTCCCCATTGACCAGCGATCTTTCATTTTTGTAGACCTGCCTGAGGCTGAGGCTGCCGCATCCTGCGCTTGGAACGGAAAGAGCATTTTTGGAACATTCGGCTCTCTGGCAGTCCGGCCTGCCATGTAGCCGTGAAAAAGGAAGTTCATGCGCGTTTTGATACGCGTTACACTGTCTCCGCGGTTGGTATCGCTGATGTGATGAATTCTCCCATACTTCTCTCGACAATCTGCCATTCATCATATGTACACGATTCCACGAAACATGTTGCAACTTGCAACTTGCTGTGGAGGTCACTGCCCATGGGCAGGGACGCGGCTAAGCCTCGGATGGTACGTGCGCATGTGCTTCGTCCATTGTTGCGCCCTTTCGTCTTTTTTTTTTCTCACGATGTTGGCAACGTCGTGGGCCAGAAAAGCAAGGAATTCGGCTGCTTGAATCGCTCTTGTACACTGCATGCGCAATTTTGTGTCGTGTCTCATATCCGCAACTTGTGGCAGCATGCGCTGTATGCGAAGCACGTAAAGCCTACTTCTTTTGTGGCTCCCCTTTTGGTGAATCGGTACAATTTTACGTGCATGCGCGACGCACAGCCTCGATCGACTCCAACAAGGTAGCGCATCGGCCTAGGAAGCGAGCTGTTCCTGCGCATTCGATACGCGAGCGCATGCGCTGGGCAAGTCCAAGTTTGAGCGTGCGAGATGAGCATCAACAACGAAATGTCAGGAGATGTCCTCAGTCTAGGGTCGAGTGACTCTGAGCTGGAGCATGATGAGGACAGTGCACAGTCATCAGCTGGAGAAGAAGGAAAAGAAGAAGAAGAACAAAGGTCTGAAGCGACCGGCAAGCTACGGGGCTCATCTGGCCAGAAGCGGCCTCGCGATAGTGAGGATGAGTCAGACGGCTCTGACACATCTACACAATCCGATCTTGACATCGACTCTCCCCCGCGCGGTTCCCAACGTGGATCTAAAAGAGCCAAATTGAGCTCCTCTGTGGCCGGCCTTCGTTTTCAACAGAGCTCAGAGGAAGGCGAAATCGATGGTTCAGATGACGACACTAATCCGCGTGCTGCTCTTGAGGCTGGCAAGGCCGGTTCGAATTCTGCCCCGAGCAGCAGTGTCGCTCCCATTCCTCCCCAAAATGCTACCACCGTCACTGGTTCAGCTTCACAAAACTCGCTGCCGGCATCAAGCGACCAGAGGTCGAAGACACAACTGCGGACCCATGATACTGAAACCGACGGTCATGCGAGAGCTCTCAAGTCCGAGCAGTCGCAGAATCGGCCTACATACCAATTCGGCTCGTCGAAGCTCACACTTCCTACTATATCAAAGAAAAGCCACTGGCTCGTGAGGATTGAGAAATGGACCAAGGTTCTCTGTCAGCACAATATGGCAAGTATCTCGGCCATAACTCCCGCCGTTGTTCTAGATGCCTTTGCATCTTATCTAGATCAAGACAGTGAACTGAGGGATCTTCAAAAGAAATCGGCAAGAAGGGCCGCCCAAAAAGATTACATCAGTAGCAAGATACAAGATGTCCTTGCTTGTTTCAAGTCAAAGTCGAGTGGCACCGATCCCGCAGGGAGCTCTACAGCCGATGAGAAAGATACAGATTTGCTCATGGGGCCAGTCACGGAGTCAAGCCGAGACGAAGTGCCGATCGAGGATAGAGAAGTTAGTAGCGATGGAACCAAAATCCCCTTGACAGACGAGGAAAAAAATGAGCAAGGCATCAAAGAGACGCCAAAGGTCGTGAGGAATGGATTACCTTCTGGCGAGGAGGAGCTCAAGCAACAAAGACGATACTTTCCATCAGCTTCGGACCCAAGCGCAATGTGCCTCTTGTGCGGCGGCCAGGGCCACAAAGCCATGCACTGCGCAAGAAGCAGGTGCCGTTTTTGCGACGGTCTCGACCACTGGGACTTTTGCTGCCCCAGTCTCCAGCAACGGTGCGGAAAATGCCGTCAGCTAGGTCACGCAACAGCAAGCTGTCAAGAAAAGCTTGCGCTGACAAAGGAAGAGGGTCTGGCATGCTTATATTGCGACTCGAAGGACCACCTGGAAGGCAACTGCACAGAGCTATGGCGATCCTTTCAACCAGATGCGCAGACCATCCTGCGAGTCATCCGCTTGCCTCGTTCATGTTCAGTATGTGGTAGCAGAGTTCACTTTTCGGGAGATTGCACACATCGTCGAGGCATCTCGGGCAACCCTACCTGGTCACTACGGAACTACGACATGTACACAGACCCCACATGCAATGCTCTGTGCATCGAAGAAAGCGCCGATCCAGCCGCCAGCAATCGGTCTCTTCGCGCGCCTGAAATCAAAATTCGAGGCCAAGCTAGCCGAACCACCAACGTGGTCCACTTCTCCGAGACGGACGACTCTGACGTGGAATTTCTGGGCACGCGAGTGAAAAGGGACATCAAGGGAGCTGCAGCTGCAGCTGCTTCTGGACGTATTCGCATGGCCAGCAATATCCAACTCCCGCAGATGATGGGAAATCACAGAGTCGAAAGCGTCCGCTCGCTGGCTGGACAGCCGCCTCTTCCTCCGGGACCACCACCGCGGTTCTCGGGACAGCCCAGAGCCCATGCTCCTCCTCCTCCTCCCTCTTTGCCAGCCAAGCCCCCCCCTGCGTCGTCGAAAGGTTACCACAACGTGCCGCCACCACCGTTTGGTAGCTCAGGCGGACGCGGAAGGGGGAGTCCGCGTGATCAACGCGGCCGGGGAGGTGGAAGGGGGGCGAGAGCGAGCCGAGCACGAGGACGCGGACGAGGACGAGGTGGGATGTAAAACTCCAAGCTGTGGACAATCTGGTCGCAAGACGTGTTTGAGTAACGAGTAGAGTAGAGTTTAAAAAAAAAAGCTTTGTCTTCTTTGCATTGATGAGAGGCTTATGGACGATGTTGGTCTATCTAAGAGGTGCCCTTAGGCTATTGAGCTAGCCTGTTGGGCAACACTTGGCTTTATATACATATTTCTTACGAAGAGAGCTCTCGTAGAGACGAATCATGCACCTCATGTTCTGTGTAGACAGCAGGACGTATGTACTAAAACCCAGATCCGCACACACGCAACCTTGAACCAATAATTACAAGCCGGATGGCGCAACGCAGCCATCCTCCGGGGGCAATACATACTACCGTGCTTCCGACGAACATCTTAGCGCATGCCTTGACAGGCTCTTTTATCGAATGCGTGATTGCTCATTGAACTGTGAAGGCAACCCAACGCCCATTTCAGAAGAATCTGTCTAGCGCACTGGGTGATATGTGCGCGATATGTGTCCATATATATGTACATGATAGTTTGTATTGTCTTATTATTCGCGGCCTGTGATCATCGTAGTCACGTTGAGCCGCCGAGTCTAATCAAACGAAATCTTGGTTCCCGTATGCTTCACCACCGCTCCCGTCAACCGCGCGACTTGGATGTCAGAAGCCTCCTTCAGAGGCCTAGACGCTGGCTTGTCTCTCGACTTATCTCTTGAGGAACCATCACCTGCTGCCTCACCACCATCGCGAGGCCTTGAGCTGCGTCCTTTAGAGTATCTGTTCCTGTCGCCAGCAACAGCGTCGCCGCCGTCACCGACATCTCCCTGTCTCTTGGGGGCGTCCTTGCCAAACCGCTTCTTGTACCGGGCTTGGTCATCCTCGGCGAGTTCTAGCTTCAGTTCCCGACCGAGCATACGATTCACCCACCACTTTCTCGTTTTGAACTGCTTCGGCTGCTGGCCCTTTTTCTTGCCATTTCCGTTTTCGCCACCACTCGCGTCGCTGTTGTCGCCCTCATCGTCCTCGTCTTTGCCCTCTTGGAAGTCCTCTTCCGTCTCTACCGCCTCCTTGACCTTGACGAAGCCCTTGACCGCCCACGCGGCGGCATCGGGTTCCCGAAACTTGACCCACCCGTAGCCCTTGCATTTGCCCGTGTCCTCAAACGTAGCCACCTTGACCCAGTCGATTTCGCCGCACTTTTCAAAATTCCTGCGCACGTCATCCTCCGTCGTCTTGAAACTCATGTTGCCGACGAAAATCTTTCTGCTCGCATTCGGATCGACTTCCTTCTTGTTCTTATTCGACTGCTTATCCAGGCCGTTCTCAACCGCCTCTGGCTCCTTTTCCTTGGCAGGACGTCCTTGGAAGGATTTGGAATCCTTGATGAGCAAGTTGCGCTGGCCGAGTGTTGTTTCTGACAGAGCAATGGCTGCGACCTTGGGTCCAACGTCGTTGAAATCAATGTACGCAAAGCCCTTGTTGCTGGGCTTTTGTGTCTTGTCCCGACCGGGCTCTTTGAGGGTTGGGATCTTGATTCTCGTAATCGACTCGTCTGTGATGACGCCGCCCGAGTTGTCGACCAGCCATTGTTTCAACTCTGTAGCTTGTATAGTGAAGGGCAAGTTTCCGATCCAGACGCCGTGTTCTGACCGTTTCTTATCCTTCTTGTCCTTGTTCTTCTTGTCGCCGGAGTCTTCCCCGTCGGTGTCCTCGTCGGAGTCCTTGTCGTCGGCGTTGCCGCTTTTGAGTGGAAGGCTCTTACCCTTTTTCAGGGCACGGCGAGCTCTCTTGGATGGCGGCTCGGGCAGCGCGAGGTCGACCTCGATTTCGTCCATGGATTTGCGCTTCGTGGCAGCCCCATTTTCGCCGTCCGATTGAACGGATGACTCTCTTTCTGACGTGGCCATTCTCGAAAATAAATGTGTGACTTCAATGGCCTTGATAACGAGGGCCTATTTGGAGTTGATACCACGGACGTTGCAATGTGTCGTTGGCTTGTGTATGTTCTGTGAGAGCTTGTGGTGTCGCCCAACCAGAAATTTTCTCTGTGTCGACCGAATTTCTGATAATCGATAAGCGTCGACAAGACGTCAAAGTGGAGAGGAATTGCCCGCGGGTTCTATCCACTCCGTAGAGTCCGTAGTCCGTACTAATAAGATACCTGTAAGTTTACAGGCTGATTGTACCCACGTAGGTATGTAGGAGGTACGACTCGCGAGGGAACCCGAACGGCAATTGAAGATACTTATTCAAACATTTATTCCGCACAGATTGGATGGCTGGTAAAGAGAAAGGACATGGAATGAATCATCAAAGAAAATGTGTGTATGTAGAGGAGTCGCAGAAACTTTCAGATTGAAGTTATTGAGTTCAGGTTCCATAGATATCTGTGTCGGTATACCTCCTACCTTAATGTAGGGAGGGGCTCATCTGGTCGTCTTGCCTCATTGTACGGAGTACTTGGCCAGACTTCGCGAGGACCATACGAAGTACTGTATACAAATTACAACTCGGCCCATTCACCGCTGTGCTCTTCTTTGATTGGCTGTAGCCTGTCCCTCCCTCCAAGGTCGCTGCGATATGGAGATCAGACGAGATGTACTCCGTACACTCCAGGTATGTATGCACGTACATGTACCTTATGGTAGCTGACCGCCTTCCTTCTCTGCCCGCATCACTAAATTCCTTGCAGATGGGCGTCGCCTGGGCCGCAGCGGTACGGCTTCTTGCTCATCCCCCCTTTCACAACATCTCTTGTGGTTAGGGCCAAGCCATTTTATACCTTCACTCAGCCATAAGTCATCTTGCAAACGCTTGACTGCGGAGCTTCTGTGCAGTCACCATCAACCCATTACGTGTGCATCTCCACTCGATCTTGACGACCTTCGCGTGGAACATTCGGAGCTGCTCTTCCTCGTCCTGACTCCTACGACTTTGCTCTTCAATTTCAAGTACCGTGGTCAGCTAAGCTTCCACCTTGCTTGTTGCTTCGACTTTTCATTTCGGAAAGTCCACCTGGATGGTCATCTCGCCGGGCACCTTCCTGCCTTGGACTGTTTGTGTCCGGTTACCGGCCGATTTTCACAATGAACCTTTTGTTGTCGCCTCAACGACCAGTCTTCCCTCACCACCACCACGACAACGCTTATCGCTCTTCTCATCGCCCAGGTACGATCATCCGCACCCGTAACGATTGTACTGCCAAAATTTCACCCAAAATCTCCGCAGTGACTCCCGTTCTATCCTCCCTCTGCTCCCTGTCTCCCTTGTTATTGCTGCTAACTGGTGCCCCAACAGTCTCGCCACTTTGCAGAATGAGCAACAGGAAACGAAAAGCCGACCATGATGGTGACGAGCCCATGTCGCTTGTAAAAAAACTCCGAACGAACGAGATTACGGGCCAACCTCTGAGTCTGCCTCGATTGCTGGAGACACTTGATGCGAAGGAGTTGCGCGCGTCTCTAGGGCGAATATGTGAACGACATCCCTCCATTGAACAGGAAGTTGTGGCCGGAGCCCCTCGGCCATCTGTACAGTCTTCCTTGAACGTTTTGCGAGAGTACCAGAAGAAAGTGAACGAAGCTGTGCCTTATGGCGAAACCAGCGCCGAATACACCTATCACCGCGTGAAGGAGCCTCTTTTGGCTTTCATTACTGCCATTTCCGACTTCACACCGCATTATCTACCGCCCAACGAGACGCAAGCAAGCAAATCGCTGGATTTCCTTGACGGTGCCACCAATCTCATACACGACTTACCCAACTGGGATCCTCAGTCATACTGCCATCACAAGGAAAACGCGTACGATGAAATGTCAAGAGCCTGGGCCCTGGTCATATCCGAGGCTGGGAAACGTGGAGGTGGCATCAATCTGCACTCAGGGGGTTGGCCACAAACTCTTGCTCGCCATAACGATCGCTCAGGCGGACGTCTTAGTTCGGCCATGTCGGCCATGGCCAAAAGTATTGGTTGGATGAGTTCTGGTTCTAGCGCATCGGGAAATTCATCGGAACAAAACTCGATCCTCAATCAGCTCATGTCGGGGGCTTACAGCTCTCCAGTGCCCGTTGGACCCCGGTGAAAAACACCCTCCAATCCAATATACCATCGAAGCGTAATCTAGGAGCATCTTTCCCCTAGAGGCAGTCACATCGGACCGGGAACAACTATATCACGACAATTGATGACGATACTTCTTTTGCATTCAAGGCGACATAGATTTGGGAGTTGAATACTTTATTTACAAATGGCTCTGGACCGGAACGGAGTTCTTTTCCTGTCAATTACTCTCCTGGCACCGACCGAAGTTCCCAGATTTGAGCAGGATCTGTCATTTTTCTTTCTCTTTTCTCTTTCTGCCCTTTTATGGTCATGCCGTTCTGTGCCATGATTCATGTTTCTTTTGTTTTTCTTCCTCATGTCTACAGGGCGGCGTTGTGAATGCACATACTTCTCATCACCATGTAGATAGTAAAGCTTGCGGTGGCAAGCAGGCTTTTCAACGCAGAACATTTTTCATGATACTCGTTGGCGTGGAAGTTCCATGCTCGTCCTGCTCTGCGACGTCTTCTAGAATCAGGTTGAAGCGAATCCCGAGTAGCGAGGACTTTATAGCCCGGGCACAAGACTCATATGATCCTTCTCGCGTAATTTCGCGAGGGAAGGTCTTATCAATGCAATACCACAAGAGTATTTGGGCTATTACCTATAATAAAGCACGGACAGACTACCTAACGGATTATGTATGCACCTGCAGAGTAGGTACCTATGTAGACTGGAAATATGTACAGGTACATATTGTAAACAACTTGTCATGTACATGAACGGAGTACTTCGCCCCTCTGACCGTCACGTGCTCACCCGTCCGAAGGCGGCAGGCAGGGATCGCGCCTTCCCACTTCACGACATATCGGGACGCGAGTCGCGAGTCGCGACAGGTATCTACGGCAGGAACGCCTCTGAATGAACGCTAACCTCAAGCGCCCGACCCTCCCAAATTCCGACGACATACTTGACTTGCCTTGCCTGCTTGGATTCATGCCATATTAAATCGCCGCTTTAGCTTTCCCTTCAATTTTTTCTTAACCCAACATCCTTATCCGTTCGTACTGGATGATCGTCCAGCATCTGGACGTAAAGGCTGAACTATGCCTGCGTGCGTGTATCTCGTCTTGCCGTGTTTGGCTTCCAAATACGCACTGCTAATTCTTGACACAGACCGGGCGACCAACACACTGCATGGGCGAATCCCTTCGAGGAGAAGAGACCACGAGTATCTGAGTGGACAGCCAAGGAGATCGCCTCGATCGCATCGAAACTCGACAAACAGCTTGGCCCCGAGTACATCTCTTCACGTTCTGGGCCGGGCGGTTCGCGCGTCCACTATCTGACAGCGGAAAAGGTGATAGGTCTAGCCAACGAAGTCTTTGGCTTCAACGGATGGTCATCATCTATACAGAACATTCAGGTAGACTTTGCCGATGAAAACCCGCAAACTCAGCGAGTCAGCATAGGACTATCTGTCATTGTGCGAATCACGCTTCGAGATGGCACATATCATGAAGATATCGGCTACGGCTCCATAGAGAATGCCAAGGGAAAAGCCATCGCTTTCGAGAAGGCAAAGAAAGAGGGCACGACGGACGGAATGAAGCGGGCCTTGCGAAGCTTTGGAAACGTTCTCGGTAACTGTATCTACGATACAGATTTCGTGAAACAAGTCACAAAAGTCAAGGCACAGCCGGTGAGGAAGTTTGATCAGGACAACCTTCACAGACATTCGGATTTTATAAAGAGAGATGTGCCCTTGTCTGAGGGTCCGCCAACGGGGGCAGGTGGTAGGAACACTGCCAACGGGTCAGAACCAGCTCCAGCTGTCCTCAAATTAGACCCGACGGAGTCTTTCGAAGACTACCTCGGTGGTATGCTCTCCTCTGATGGATTCGAAGATATCGAAGCTGAATATCAGTAGAACTCGACGAGGCCGACTTCTGCGTGTCGGAAGAAGGCCACCCCGACGAAATTATACTTCCCAACCCTGCCCCAGCGCAGGCACAACAACACTCGAGACAATCTTCCAACGGGCCGGCGCAGGGTCAGGCGCAAGCGCAAACAGAAGCTGTAGGCCGGCAGCAACCCTCGAGGTCAGTTGTTTCGGGGGGGGCTGCTTTGCGTCCACCAAAAACACCTAATACTGGGCATATGCAGCCGGGAACCTCGAACCGAGAGCCGTCAGGTGTGAATGCCATGGCAGCTCCGCCGGTACCAAATGTCGGCGGCGCAGAGACGGTCGCCTTCTTTTCAGCGAGGGCGGTTGCAAGGAGCGCCGAGGCCAAGGAGCCAGTACTTGCGAGTTCGCAGCTCTTCAATCCGAAAGCCGAAAGTCCATCCATCAGGAAAACTCCTGGCATCGATCATTCTTCATCGAAGCCGCTGGCTAGAAACGGGCAACATGTTGCTCCAACACCAAGCAGCCAAGCTGTACTAGCACCGGTATCTAACGCTACTGGCTTTACATCAGTCAGACCTGGAGGTTCGATAACGGGAGGAAGTCTGACGAACCCCTCGTTGGATCACACTCGACGGATCGGCGCACCAGGCGGCCCAGGAAGCCCACTGGCGAATAGAAGCAGCTATAAACCACCAACGATGAAGCGACCATTGGCAGGAGATGTCTCTATCACAGGCTCAGCAAGGTCTCCATTACTTGATCTACCGACGAACGCCGGCGGCCAAGGAAATGGTGCCAGCAGCAAGACGACTTTGGCGGGGGATGGTATGGAACCAAAGAGACAAAAGACTGCACAATAACGGATGTGCGAACCTGTAAAGGCTTTCTATTTAATCGGTCTATCATGGAGACATGGCGCATGTATTTGGTTTGGAAGGAATCAGTATTGATGTTTTGTTGCAATTTCTCTGAGCGCTTTTTGATACACGGCAGAAGTAATCTGATGACCATGACATAATCTCCGAATAGAGATTTTAGACGAATCGCTAGTTCCATGCTTCCTAGGTATGTGTGCCTTGTAGACTACGCCTGCCGTCGTGTTGGGATCATCCGATGCCTCAAGGGTTCTCTAAACTGGGGAAGAGTTATTCATATCGTTACGTACGAACCGTACAATGGCGCGCAGCCTCAGAAAAAGCATCTCAGAAAGGAACTCTCTGGCAGGGGGAGAGAACGCGACCATTACCCAATACGGCGTAGATGTCACCAACTGTTATTTGATTCGAATTCGCTGCTCACAGGTAATGAAATACACAGCTACACCCCGAGTACTCCGTCTCTTATATAGATGCCGCGAGAAAGGTTTTAGCAATCCCGCTTTTGGATCTCTACATCATGCCCCGCTAATATTCACAAGTGTTGTCATCTGAACGTGCTTGCTCGCCAAATGTTGGTACATACTAGTTTTCGCTTGTTGCCCTCCTTGGTATATAGTCCAATGGGTATGCTTACTTTTTGTACTGCGAAAGTGGCATCAAATTGGCTAGGCCGTCCCTGGCGTGCTCAGCACCACTGCTGAAACCCATCTTGTCGCTCATCACGATGCACTGCTCATACTTTTGCCGTGCGAGATCTTTCTTTCCCAGCATGGCAGCCACGTCAGCCCAGTTACACAGCGCGACGGCACAGGCTTCATCGCACTCTTCGGTTCTGGCTTCGCCCTTGACGTCCTGGCTGTGACGATGGGCTTGCTGAGCCCAGTTTAGGGCTGCATCGAGGCACTCTGACCTCGTCTGGGGCACAGCGGCGGCCGGTTGACCCGGCACGGAAAGGATTGCACGAATGGCTTTCGAGAGTTCGGCTTCGCTGGCGTCGAGGGCAGCCGCGGGCTGCTTTCGTTGTTCCTGCTGTTGCTGCGCGAAACATGCGGAGAGGTTATTCATGATGACGGCGCGATGGCAAGGGCTATCGCAGACCTTGAGGGCCTGGAAGAATAGGGGGACTGCGAGCTGGAACTGCGACCGGCGCTCGTAGTCTCGGCCCAGGGATTCCATGATGGCGCCTAGTTCGGTCGCAGATAGCCATGCCTGTTCGCCGGGCTTGGTACCCTCGCTTGCGCGTCTTCTGAACTCCTTGAGCGACTGTTCCACGGCCCATACAAGATACTCGTGTGACTTCTCATCTTCTTGCACGTAGTCTGTTGCGTACAATTCACCCAGCTTGACTGCCGTGGCCACAGCCTTGGCCAGCAACCGTTGTCTCTTGCGCCATAGGGTCTCGGCTACGACACTGGGCTCCTTTTCGCTCTTTGCTGGTGCTGCGACTCGTGCTGTCTCGGGAGCGTCAGTACTCTGGGCAGCGACTTTCGAGTCAGAGGGCGCAATCGCAAATTCCGGCTTGAGTAAACCTGCTTCCGTGACTTTGCCCTCGGAAACAGACTTGTCCATGGTGGCGATCCACTTGTTACAGTCCCGCAACACAGATTCGAGCACGTCGATTGACGATTGGTAATTGTTTACTTTCTCCAACCACGCAGCCACCTGGATGCGAATGCCGAGAAACTCGTCAGAGAAGGGATCCAACCCCACCTCAGTAGCCTGCCTCATGGCCTGTTTGTAAAATTTGAGCGCCAACTTGGGATCCGGGTAGTAGTTCGAGTAGTATAATGCCTTCCTCAAAGAGTTGGCAACGGGTTCGGGGAATCGGCTGAGTTCAGAATTGTAGAATGCGGGGACGAAAGATCGGATGGCGAAAAAAGAGACGGCTGCGAGCAATACGAGCCTACATATATTTGGAAGCTGATCAGTTTCATAGGCCTCATCAAAGGCATGAAAGGGGAAGAGACACATGTATGATCTTCAACTGAAACTTCCTTCGTGACAGACAACTCAATTTAAGAGGCACTTGAGCTTACAAGACGATAGTGAGGCTCGTTTGCACGGGCGCATCCCTGCAGGCAGATCGGATGCCGCGAGGACTCAGGGCAACGGCAATATTTCTCAAAGTAGCTCCCAAGGTACGTGCAGCAGCCTGGCGAAAATTGATCTGCGGCTGGCCTTGTTTCCTGGACGGCTGAGTGCCATTCCGTGGCGTGCTGGATTGAGATTGACATCGTCTCTGGTGGGCTTGCGGCAGTGAGACGACAGCTCGGAACGTCAATGTCGTCGATGCGGATTGGACTTTTACCGAGAGCAATCCCGACGTTATCGCATGGCGCGAGCATGTGCTCCGAAGAGGCCGCAGCGAAGCTATTGCCGCGAACGACATGATTGTCGGTGGTGATTGCGCAGCAGTTTGCGACAGAGCCGGGCGGTGGGAGTCGTCGTCATGGAGAGTTTGACGAATGACGAATGTCACTTGTGCTCGAGTTGTGAGGAGGCTGGAATATTTACGTGGCGCTAGTCCTAATGTGACCTTTGACCCGCTTGCTTGGCACGAGTGACGGAGTGCATATCGACGGCCACGGCCCACGACACGATTCGACCTTTGCCGCAGGAGACGAAGCCATAACCCAACGTTTGCCATACCGCTAAAGGAGACAATTAACAGTCCTGCTGAGACAAGACAGGAAATTCAGCATCATGGCCTCCAGATTCGAGCCCAAGGTTCCGGTTCAACTGAACCCTCCAAAGGACGTTCCCATTTCTAAGGACGAGCTCGCGAAAGCAAACGGTATGTCTTTACATCTTGGATGCGTCTCGCTTGGCGTACCTTTGTCTGGCCGCTGCGCGCGGCGAGGCTGAACCTCCAAAGGCTTCTGATGGATAACTCGAATTACTGCATTCGCCCTGTATTGGAGATTTCGGGGCGGATGAGCACATGAACGCGTACCTACAGTTGGAGGAAGAGATCATCAGGCTGGTCCATCGCGAGACTGCGCGTGCAAACCTCTCGAGACAGCCAGAACGCGGAAAGTAGTGCTGATACTGATTTAAGTGCGGTAGGAACTGAGGGTGGCACATGCTACGTTGCCATCAAGGTATGTTGGAAATTCCAAGCAGATGCCAATTGTCTTGGGCTGAGCAACAACCAACTAACCATCGAATACAGGGCAAGGTTTACGACGTCACTGGAAACTCAGCCTACCAGCCTGGAGGCTCATACAATGGTACGGAAAGAAGACAAGACGGCTCATGCCCTGTCTACTTTGTGTGTGTGTGTGTGCGTGCGTGCTTGACAAGTACTAATAAACACCACAGTCTTCGCGGGAAAGGACGCATCGAGAGCATTGGGAATGACCTCCACTAAGCCTGAGGATGTCCGGCCAGAATGGCACGATTTGAGTGAAAAGGAGAAAGAAACTCTGAACGATTGGAATACCTTTTTCTCCAAGCGCTACAACATTGTGGGCGTCGTCGAAGGCGCTACCAATATGGACTAGTGTCCTCTTGTTGCTGAAGCTTACACCAAGAAAAGACTTTCTCGAATGCAGAAGCAATGCAGCCTGCCAATGTTCTTTTTAATTCCCTCGCTGGCAACGAAGCTCACGTACGTTGGAAGAGAAAGGTAGACTCCCGGCCACTGACACTGGGTTAGACGAAACACGCATCTAACAGCGCGTGCTGGCACTTGCTACTCCCAAGTTGTCACTGCATGTGGGTTGATCTGGCACGGCATCGTTGGCCTCGTGATGCCTTGAAAATCTCGCAAGTCGCAAGACACCATTACAGCTTTGTTGCTCTTCCTCAGCAAATTATAATCGATATATCTTTGACCTTCGCGCAGATGGCATTGAAGAATGGATGGGTTTGATTTGAAGATCAAGTATGTGAAGGTGTAGACGAGAGCTGTACTAAGTCGATAGTATGGCAATTTGGTCTTCCTAATAAGCAATATCTGATCATCACCCCCCCGACTCATTTTGTACTTCTCGAGATTGTTTACGCATCGACACGTTGGGTACTCAGCTTGCTTCCGTCCGTGTGAGTATGTATATCTGTGAACTGCAAAAAGAGGTCATGGTGCAGTCTGTTCTTTACGGCGTTGGAATTTTCGCACGAGTCATGCGTGACTTTGAGAGAGGACAAAGCAAATATGAATCCAGACATAGCTTGGCACGCCATGGCTCGATGTTTCTGTCGGATGGCACACTCGGCAAAGCCGCCGTCGACGTTGATGTCGTGAGACAGAGAACTCGCTAAAACTCCCGTCCTGGTTGCCTTTCAGTTGCCTTTTTGGGACCTTAGCGAAGTGGCGTAATATTAAGGACTCGTCATTTTCTCCAATATCAAGAACCCATCTGACATGACAGTAAGAGCGATATATGCATCGCCCATTATTGGATCGGACACATAGACCGAGGTGCCCAAGGCTTACTTCGGGAGGACAAAGTGAGCGGAAGCCTCTCGCTCGAGTCCCGGAGCAGGTACGACGTGTCGCGAACGCATGTGCCAAGCAGACAGCATTCAGCGCGATTCGAAATCTCTTCGTCGTCCATCACGGGGCTGGACAGCTGGATACACATTCGCTCGACTATTCCCGGCTACGCCGCCATCTCTTGCCATTCAAGACGAGTTGCCCTTCGAGGTTACACCCCATATCCACCGACGTGTCTGTGCCACCGCGGCAGTCCGGACCGGGAACCTGATCATCAAACCGCCGCTACTAGGGCCCTCCCTTCACATGCCAAGCTCGTGTGTCCTTCCCACAGTGCTTTTCCGAGGCGCCAAGGTCGCTGTCTGCCATCATGTGCCCTCTCCTGTCTGACGATCACTAGGTACAAAGCGTCATTCTCGGTGAACGGCTGAACGGCTGATATCGAGCCACCTGTCTAGGGACTTTACCAACAACACCCTTCTCTTGCCTTATTGTAACTGGTCATATCGACCGCCGGCTTGGCGAGAACCTGTCACTTCCATATTTAGAAACAGCCGTCATATTCTTTCACCAAAGCTCGGTGCATTGTGTTCGTGTGAGCACCTGGATAACCCTCGCGTTGATTGCCACAACTATATAATCTGCGAGGAACGCGACATTTCCCAGATGGGTTCCTTACCTAGATTTTCACACTTCTCCTGCATTGGAACTTTATTGTTTTTCTGAAGCAATATGCCAATCTTCCACCTTCGTTACGCCCGGTTTATGGGTGAGAGCTTACGTCCTTACATCGCACAGGACTTTGCTCCGGCGTTGGTCTACTAGCCCACGCAGCTCGCCAATTACTCGAGTCCTTTGCCAGCTGACTCTGAGTTCAGAGATCCGAACCTTGACCGCGGAATGAGTTGGGCCGCATCACAGTTGAACTCGGCTCAGTTGAGGGCGATTTGGAGTCAACTTCAGATGCAGCTGAACCCATTTATGCAGGTGCTTGGCTAGGATGGCAGCTTACATCAAGTGCTAGCCGTGGAAGCTAAGACTGCACAGTCAAACTTTCAAGTGAGAAAATCCATGATAGTCGTCAAGCAAAAACGAATGTAGCTGACAGAAGACAGTCACATGAAGGACTCGGTGTTGTTTACGCAAATCTCTTCGAGAATTTGGGTAAGGGAGTGTCGATCTGCCAGAAGCAAGCAATTCCCCGTTGAAGTTGCTGTCTCGGGCAATTGATGTGACAGCAATAGCTTCGATTGGTGGTTTCGAGAACGACAGAGCTACGCAACGCTCTTTCCACGTATATTGATGGATATGAACCGTATGCGTTACCTAACTCTACATGTCACATATATTCATGACAGTAGTACTCATGAAACCGGTCATGATCGCCAAAACGTCGATCACACCACGAAATGAGTTGGGTCACATCGCAGTGGAAGTCAGATCAGTGAGAGCAATTTGAAGTCAACTTCAGATGCAGCTGAACCCTTCCGTGAAGGTCCTTTGCTTGGATGGCAGCTTATGCCAAGTGCTCGACACAAGAGCAGCAGCGGCATACGATCCCATCGCCCACCCAGGGCCAAGTCTCGGGAGCAGCACATGCCATGCTCACCAGTCCGAAACCAGCGCGTATCGTCCGCATCTTTTATGCCAGGCGAAACAAGCTATAGGACTTTATAATCGTGGTCGCCAAGGAGTTCCACGCCGGGGAGACAAGAAGTTTCAACCCACCCGGTGGATTAGAACCCTTTTGGATTATCCGCTCAACTTCGATCTTTTGTTCTCTACCGCAAAGATTGAGAAGGAAGCGAATCCTGGAATCATCGACGACGACTCGACGAGGTCTTGACTTGCAGAGCCGGTAAAGACTAAGAAGAATACAGCCCCTCTGTTTGGTCTACCGCGGCATCAGGTGCCGTGTGCGCCTCTGAAACGAGCCGAGCAGGCGGAATATGCGTGGCTTGCCGACGTGGCTGACTTTGCCATGGTATGTGGGCATGCTAAGTACGCACTGAAGGCGGACCGTGTTCTTCGTCCGGGGCAAGGCGCAGAGAGTGAGATGACAGGCACGGACAAGAGTCAGGTCACAGATGGAGACAAAGACAAAGACGAAGGCGAAAGCAAAGCTGAAAATGTGGCCGAGCTCCGGGAAGCACTATACGAGGGTGGCTTGATGGGGATTCATGTACTTTTATCTGAATCTGAACGATCAAGTCCTTGGAAAATCGTGGAATCTTGAGACAAGACAGGTCTATCGCACATTTTAGAGGCTCAAGACGATGATGGCACGAACTACCTATCAGCCAAGCCTCCTGCGACGACCTCCGGCAGCGTTATAAAACTGTCCGGCAAAATCAAGATCGCCTTCCACGTAAAATACCCGAACGAACCTCGAAAGCCTTCTGAAAAACGACGCGCGAAAAGAATCAAGAAGGAAGCTCCATGGAGAGAACAAGAAGAGGTACTTTGCTTGGATGGTAGACTGTACCGAACGCTCGACACAGAAGCAAAACCTTTCACCGCCAATAACGTCATTTGATAAATCATAAAAGCTATGGCGGTCGGCAATTGAGACGGATGTGGCTGACGGGGAAGGCAGAAATAATGTCAAGGAGTTGGTGTTTTATTGTATGTGTGAATAGTAACTTCTTGGCTGCTTCAAATTCTTGAGAGAAACCTTATCATCTTATGTAAGACTTTACGGGCGACGCTAATAAACAGCAGAGAACGAATCCGAGAGCGACGAGGGACTTGTGATGTATCATGAGACGGCGCAGACTAGTCTTCCTTTTTGCCTATGTACCAACACATCATCTAAGTGTTTGTTTACCACACATAATCAAGTAATTGAGCAAAACCAGTCGTCCCCAACCATGAAGCATAGGAGAAACATGAAGAGCTTGTCTTGAGCTTGAAAAGTAAGACTGACTGGTGATGAGACGATGATGCAACGGCACGTTCGTGGGCGTAGAGCGTATGAACCCTACCTAGGTGTCCTCCTCTCTGTCCCTACCGCGAACCCCGGCGACCTGCCTGGGTACAATCTCAAATGCCTGGGTACAATCTTAAATGCTGGCAACAGATGGTGTGCCGGGAAACGCTGGGCGGCGCACGGCATTCCCGACTGGGATATCTCAGGGGTGTAAATCGTAGCGTCAAGTTGTACTTATAAGTTATATATGTACCTACACTAGTAGGTATGTATGTATATGTAGGGATGTATCAAGTTGAATCTGCTATAGAAGGATCAAGTCCTTCATCACGGAAGAATACCTACTGATCAGTGATGCGCAGTATCCACAAGACCAGTGAGACTTTCTTGATCAAAGCTTTAGCCCCTGAAGTCTTCCTAAAAATGAATGTTCCTGCCCTAAGTGCGGAAGAAAGGGCAACGCGGCGATGGTAGACTGAAAGCCGCCAAAGTCCACGGACCCTGAGCGGACTACCTAGAGGTGCAGATATGGATGTCATTACTCTGCCTAGGTACATGGCATCCTTGAAGGTGTTCAGGCTTCAGCTCACTCCACGAAGTATAACATGGACCTCGGTCCTCTCCCTCACATCGCTCAACAAAACATCATCACCAGCCATCGAATATTTCTTCCTCCCACCTCTATCTTCATTTCACCTCAAGTCCTTTTAGAAAGAAAAGCCGTCAAGGTTCTCGACACGTACAACATGAAGTTCAGCAGTGTCCTCGGCACTTTTGCCCTCGCTACCCTCGAGGCATACCGTGCGTACGCCAGTCCGCTCGAAGCCATGTCTCCGAGAGCTCGGTCGTTGGAAGGCAGGGCGGTTGCGCTGGGTGAGCGCTGCTGTCTGCAGGTGTAAGTTGGTTCGCTGTACATGGTATCAAGATATTCGTTGCCTGAAGCAGCTCCTGTCTCTCTTGCCGGTCCATTATTTTCCCGACTATGTAACGCCAAGGTTAGCGGTGACTCTTCGACTTCCCTTCCCTATGTAGGGACCACGGGCCCGGATGCGTACGACAGCATAGGCCTCACGACATCGGACGGTTGTGGCGTCACCATCACGCGAGGCACGACGGCACCGAGCAAAGGCGGCTGTAAATCATGGCCCTTGAACGTCACGTGTAAACCAGGTGTCAAAGGTACCGCAGTTAAATACTCGGCCTATGCTTGCTAGCGGGGGAAAGATGGCGAGGATCATGTTGAATCGTTTGTTATCTCGTTTGTTATACGGTGCCATATGGTGAACCAAACGGGTGGTTTGGATTAGTCAATGGATGGCACACCATCTGCGGCTGTGGCAATTCTCGTGGTCATTATCGCAGTGCCTGATGCATAACCTCAATACCGAGCAAAATATGTATAACTATGTATATAATAATCTGTTTCGAACCGATATCATGGTCTAGTGGCTCAGAACAGTTGCCGAACGGTGCTTCATCTGACGCCTGAATAGTTATGTATACACACAATTAAAATATTGGGCAGAACCTTGTGATAGGTAGAATCGACAACACACGAAGCCACAAAACGGCGCACAATAGATCAGATTCACGGATATAGTCAATTGTGAGCGCGTGATACATGAGCGGCTCATCCTTCAGCTTTACTATCCTATGTAGGCCCAACAACCCGACACAGGAGGGTACACTCGGCCTTCCCCTCATGTTCAATACACAGCAAGACCAGACACTCTGGCATCCAGTACGACAAAACATGTGGAGCACTTTGGAAACTCTTTTGAGCGCACCTGCAAATAGAAGCACGGTATATTTTCTCGTCAAACGCCAACGCCATAGAATCTCATCCTCTCCACGTAGTATCATTGTCGTCATCCGTGATCGTCCCATCCTTGAGCAGCCCTTTCCCGACTGAACCCTCCGAATCAAAAGACCAAATTAGACATGCTTATGCTTATGTTGATGGTACAGTTTCCGGGAACATTGACTGCCTCCCTTCCGCCGTCCTCTCAGACTTTTCCGAAACATCGTGACCAGAGACCGCCCGCCGGTCGTAGACGTGCCGCATACAGCTCACTCCAGCGGAGTCTCGGGCTCCTCGAATCGAGCGCGCCCATAGCTCGTCGATAGCTGGGGATTATTGAACAAGTGCCAACAATTCGGTGCTTGCAATATGTACCTTTATTCCAAATGTGAGCAAACCCAATTTCCAGACATTCTTTCAAGAAGAAGAAGAAGAAGAAGAAGAAGAAGAAGAAAAAGGGTAAAGGGAATCTCACCTAGCCATGGCCTCTCTGAAACGAGACTTGTACTCCTTCGGACTCGTCACAGTCGGCCGATTCCGACCCCCACCCGCAAATCCACGATCCTTGATCCAGCTCTCCAGCTTCTTATCCCACGTATACGTTCTGATGCAGTCAATAATACCCACCACGAGCTCCTTCCTCTCCTCATCCACGGCAATCATCAAGGAATAATCCATGACGTTTTGCCGGGCCAAGAAAAGGGTATCATTCCAGACCGACGCTCTAAGTAGTTTCTTGGAATGCTCCCTCGCGAAGAGCGGCGATTCGTAAATGTATTCCACCATGTTTTCGTCCAGCAAGACTTCATTCTGTTCCCCTGTGGACTGGATCTTGCGGTTGCGCATGGAGCCCTTGAGGTCGAAAATGCGGGTCGGGGAGCGGTCGTAGAATAGGTTTTCGGTAATCAGAAGATCGAGCTTGATGTCGATGCCGGTGCTTGGGTTCTTGATGATGACTTGGAAGAAGCCCAGCATCTTGGCAATGACAGAGGGTAGATCGTGGAATAAGGCTTCGGCCATGATGCTGAAGTAGCTAGGGGCGAAGCGCAAAAATGCCGATGTTTCAATGGGGGATAAGCTCTGTTTGGTAACACGTTAGCTACTCTCAGAGAATTGGATAGCCAATGACTACAGATGCAGTCACGGGCCATGCTATGAGCAAACGGCAACTTACCTTGAGAATGAGTCTGTCGTCCAAGGTCTTGAGAAATACCGACTTGGTCTTGCCGCCCCTCGAGTCCCATTTGAGGCAACGAGAAAGACACTCAATGATTCGCTCAGCCACTCCACATTTGCGCCGCAGAGCATCAAACTGTTCAGCGTAGAAGATCTTGCACGTCATCATTGCTGCGCCTTCTTTGAACTGGTACTTGAGATGCGTGCCAGTGGCTCGCAGCAAGCTCTTTTCCAATTCTGTTTCGTCCACCGCGAGGTCACCGGCGTCAGACGCTAGTGGTGACTTGGGCTCTCCATCACTGGCTACTTCTACCTCGCGCTGCATGACTTCTTGAGCCTCCCTCCTAATTGTCGAAAGCTTGTCCTGGTAGTCGGCACTGTTCAAAGCGAGTGCGATGACGGAGCTAGGCTCGTCTTCTCGCACGATGATGTCTGAATCGACAAAGATGTGGTCAGTCGAATTCACGGGGTAGTCCAACGGTGGCCATGCACTAGCTGAGGTCTCTGCCCAGAAGTTGGTCAGGTATTTCATCAAGCTCGTTTTCTGATGTTTCGGAAGTTCCAGCGGGATCTCGGTGCTTGGTTCCAAAGCCTCGGCCAGTTCTTGAATGTCAGGCAGGAATTCGTCCGCAATGGACGACTCCATATCACTAGTGCCGCCCTCATCCTCTGATGTTCCCTGGCTGGTTTCGCCTTCAGGCACGGGGTCGAGTTCAGACTTAGATGCTTGACTCTCTGGTCCGGTGCTTTCTTCCAGAGGGGTAGGGAGTTGGGTCACGGGTTCGGACTGACACTTTGAGAGGCTGGCTTCCACTTCCACGTCCCCCTCGGCCGGCGTTTCGATTTGGTCTTGGTCACCATCCCGTCCGGCCAGCTGCTCAGTGGAGAGGCCGTGCTCTTCGAAAGCCTCTGCAACGTCATCGTAGACCTGCACAATGGCCTTGGTGACCGTCCGGGGGAGCCTGGCTCGTGGTTGACGAAGACTTGCGGCTCTCTCTTTTCGATCCCGAATGCGTTCCTTTTCAAACTCTCGACTCAGTTGTTCAAAGTGCCGTGCTAGTGTCGACACTTTAGATTCCCTCTTCTTGTGAGCCAAGCGTGGGATGTTGGAGGCAGCGCTCTTGCTACGGTTTTTCAGAGCAGTCAACCCCAGTCGATCCGACAGTTTCTTGTCTACCCTAACCGGCCCCTCCGACGATTCCTCCAGCGGGGTTTCCAGACCTGCTAAGACTCTGCCCTCCTTCAGCGTTTGGATTTTGGTAGCTGCAGACTGCGGCTTAGGCACCGCTCGGACAGGCTGAGAAAGTGCCCTTACCAAGGGCGGCGTGATGCTGGATCCCGATTTGCGGCCTAGTCCGCGGCCCGGTGCTGGGTTGAGCGCTGTCGTCTGGTTTTCACTTGCTTGCAGCGCTTGCTCCCGACGCATTTGATCAACTTTTTCCGACAAAGATTGACCGGGCATCGAGGAATCGGTGGGGCTGCGTGCCGCTCCCGCTGCCGTGGGCGAGATTGGTGGTCGAGCTATTGTCGCAGTTTGGGTGACTGGACCCTTGGAAGCTTCTTCGGGTTCCGTGGGGCTCTGGAGCATCGGTTCCGTGAATTCTTCCAACTCTTCGGGTCCTGGCAAGTTCAGCTCTTCGACCTGCTCAACGAGCCCCTCATCAGGAACGCAAATCTTTTCTCCTTCTTCTTTCTCTTCTTCCTCGCCGAGCTTTTCGGCCAAAACTCCTGAAGACGCCACGCTAGCCTCCGTGCCCGTGTTTGCAGGTTCTTCGGCGCGATCCGCACTCTGTTCAGTGCTTTTTTCAGCAATCTCGTTAGGTGTTTGGCAAGGGGGCTCGTCAATGTCGGCAGCAAACCCAGTCAGGTCATTCGAAGCGAGCGACTCTTTTGACTCGTTGTCAGTGAAGATCTTCTTCAGTTGCATCATGGTAATTTGTCTCATGTCGCGTTCTCCAAGAAAATCAGCTTCAAACTTTGCAAAGGCCTGATCCCATTCCCCCGCCTTCTCCAGCATCTCGCGCATTAGTTTGTTGAAAGGGACCACCTCGTAATATTTCGACTCGACGTAGGAACGCTGCATCTGACGGATCATTGCCGGTTGCTCGTCCTGGGTCTTCTTCATCAGTCTTTCCACTTCTGCCTTGCACAAGTCCGCCTTCTCCGGCAAAAGACTCTCTGTTCGAATGCTCTTCAACCTTGCCCGCACCGAGGCCATGAACTTTGCCCAGCGTTCTTCCATTTTTGTGTAAAGCTCATTCTTGAGCTTCAAATCATTGGCTACCTTCCAAGTTATCCTGGCTCGCGGAACAACGATCTCGAGGAGATCAATCGGGTCCCAGTGGATTCGAACTCTGGAGTCTCGAACGCTGAAGTACCTAACGTGATCGCGGTGCTGGTCATGAGGGCAGTCCTCGATATTCTTGATTCGAAGGCCACGGCCCCAGTAAAGAAGCTCCAGGTATTTCCCAAATGAGTATTTAAAGGTCGCATCAGACATGGCAACTTCCTCCGACTCTTTCTTACAAAGCTTGCAGTAGGTCCACATCGTAATTCCATCGCCGAGGCCTGGTCGCCGTAGGGGTGGATTGGCGATATGCTCGACAAAAACCGTGATTCTATGCTCATCGTGTACATAGGTTCTGTGATGGTCGACAAGTTTTTTCTCGCATCCGTTCGAGAGGCAAATGTCATTCTTGCTATAAGCAAGGTCCTCAATGTATTGGCCCAGTGTACAGTCTGCATCCATACCCGTGTCCACATGTTGCTCGTCGTAGAAGTTAATAGCAACCAAACTTGGCTCTATGCACGGAATTTTCGTGTCTGTGCAGATGACAGAGTACAGGACCACGATATTCTGGTGGGAGTACGGGTCGAATAAGTCCAGGTTGCCTTGGATATATGTCTCCCACTGACGAGTCTGCGTTTGATAGTTGAAGAGGGCCTTGTCATATTCAGCATCATGGACAGCATGCAGTACTTCCATGACTTGACGCGGTGCCTTTTGACCAATTTTTTCAACCATTTCCGGTTTGATAAGTTGGAACTTGTGACGGCCAGCTTTCTCCGAGTCTTCCTCCACTGCATCCTGATCGCGCAGCCGACGAAGATACAAAAGTCTTCTCTCTTGTTCGCGAGCCCTCATCAGAAGATATGGTTGCTTGAACTTGACATAAGGGGATGCGGATAGGATCTTGGTCTCATACTTGGCGACCATGTCACTGTAGAAGCTTGGCATCGGGATATCGTCAGGCACCAGACTATCGGGAGAGACGTGCAGGTGATTGGTATGAAGGGACACTGGTTGGGCTGGTTCTTTGCTTTGCACGACCGATTGTCCCGAAGCTTTGACGTCGTCGGTACCTGTATCTCCCGCACTTGAGCTGTCCACCGTGACTTGCGAGGGAAGTTCACTTTCACTTGAAGGGTGATTGACGACCACGGTAGCGCCAGCTTTAGTGCATTCTCCGCTTGAACTTGTGGATCTGAGGCCGTCATTTAGACCTTGGAGAGAGTTCGACAAGGAGGCCTCGCTGTCTTCCGGGGCTTCCACACATTCGTCGCGAAGTAAGCTCGACTCCAACTTCAGGTTGTACACCACGTACACCATGAACTCCATGATATGTTTGATATGTTTCAGCGACTCGCCAGTGGCCCCACGCAATGTGATTGTGCATCCCAATTCAGGGCGACAACCTGAGAGAAAAATATACGACTTCTTTTTCCCGGGATAATAGTTGTTGACAAACGTTCGCACTTCAAACGCGGAACAGCGTCCCACACGCACGGGCAGAGCCAACATGTCCAATGATTCAATTATCTCCGCCTCGGCACATCTGGCGACGGCTTCAATGACCGTATCTTTGACATTGTAGGCCACGGATATGTTGGCATCAGATAGATATTGTAAGGCAACACCAGAAACGCCTTTTTGGGCAAGCAAAACATGCGGGCGAAGATTTGTGATTCGTTGTACCACGACTCGTAAGAACTCTTTTTCTTGCTCGATCACCGGTTGCAGACTCATAAAATGCTGTTGATGCCGCTGATATTCTATTGGAAAAGTGACGAGTACAATTCGAGGATTGGTAATTCGTCGTGACATGCTCTTCAAAGCCAGGTTCTTGGTGAAGACTACGCCGGACACATAGCAAGTGTCGCCAGGTCGTCCGCCAGGTATCTTCTTCAGCTTCACATAATGGCGCAAGTCCATGTCTTCGCCCTTGGCAACATCTGGCGTTACATCGTCCGTCAGCTGCAACAGTATCGGCACAAGTGCTTTCTGCCAAGCTCCTGGATTCGGTATTTCGGCGTCGTCCAGCAATTGATGCAATATTTTATCGACATGCTTCAAGCTGGATCTATTCAACTCCTTCTTTGGCGACATGCTCCTCCGCAGCGACTCGCTCCTGGTAAGTTGACTTCGTGGGTGGACTAAATTTGAGTGACTTGGGCTTGAATGGTCAATGCCAAAGGGCATCTCAGCTGCGAGCGAAGGGCCCTTGTATATGGCTGACTTGGGCCGAGGCGTCGCATGATGGTAAGGGCTCCCGCTGACATTACTGAGATTTCTCCGCCTAGTCGGTCGTCTGTGGTTCAGAAAACTGATCGGACCACTTGTATCATCAAGAACACCTCCTCTGCCGACAAAGCTCATGCCACTGATGCTTTTATCGTGTCGATGGCGATTTTTCCTCGCCTGATTCATGGAAGAAGGGAATCCGGATCTATCTTGTTCGTAGCTCGTGGACTGTACATCCGACCCCGTCATGGTGGCAAAAATACCCATTTGCTCATCGCCACTTGAATCTTCGGACATGTAGTCTGCCAAATCTGGATCAATGATATTGTCATCATGAAAGGCGGGAAACTTTGTCTTCTTGGCATTTTCATCGCCAATCCCCTTCCTAAAAGGGGCCTGTTGCTCTGGGGCGGGTTTGTACCGGCCAAGTAAGCCATGCTTCGAATGATGCCTTCTGTGTCCGGCAGAAGATTGGGGGCGGCCCGATGTCGTGAGAGACTTCAGCGAACGTGACGAACCGGGGCGGCTTAGTGAAGTAGGCGCGTCTATTTCCAGCACTGCCGAGGCCCTGTTCGCCGAGTCTTTCACTCGACGAGTGCCTGGGATAGCCATCATTGGCGTGGTCAGTGAGCGAGAGTCCTCCGAACCGTCAGAACCTGGGGCCACACTAGCGGATTTCAAATTTCCAGCGACGGTTTCGAAAGAGTCTTTCGGATTGTTTGGGCCAAATATCTTGGGCAGAAAAGACCGTTCATCATCATCACCTGAATCATCTGAGCCGCTGCCATCAAAGCGGCGGGTGATGACTTCGAGACAGTTCTTGCACACTTTCAAGGGTCCTTGGACTCCGAACCGTTCGCCTGGGACTACCGTGGTGCATTTGGAATCAAAGATACAGCCGCAGGTTCGACAGTGGTGTTTTCGGCGAAAAGCCGTGAAAGGTATTTGGCAGAGAAAACATTCTTTGACAGTATCATCCTTCATCCAAAACTCTTTGCTTAAGACCTGCCGTCGCATCTTGTCGAGCTGAGCGCTCATCTGATCAGAAGCCCGTTCGGGGCCACGAGTTGTTCCGGGGATCCGACTTGAGTCCGGATGCAGGTGTCCGGCGCGAAAATCTTGACCAAAAGAGCTGTGATGAACTGAACCATGAGCAGCGGTATTGACAGCACTGGCAGCAAATGTTCCTCTATCCACGGACGACTCCCTAGAGCCAGCGTGTATGGGCGATCGAGAACGACTTATTCTGTCAATTACGGTAGGCGTTCGTCTGTAATCGTCCATTTGAAGCACTGAAGAAGTACCTGAAGGACTTCGCACATGGTGGCTTCTTGGCAACGTTGATGTGACCGAAGGAGTAGGTGGTTGTACTGGGCTAAATGAAACATCTATACTGCCTTCAAGGCTTGAAGAATCTTCTTTACCAGCTCGAGGAGGGAGTCGGCCGTCGTGTGAATCGTAGAGCTCAGCGGTCTCCACCTTGAGCTCCATCCTGCCAAGACTTCTTTTGCTGGATGCCTGCCCCGTGCTGTTCTCGGTTCGAATCGTGCTGCGGCTCGCATCGCGTGTTAACGCTGAGGGTGGGGCGATAGTAGGATCAGCTATGACAGAGCTTGTGGCGTTTGTCGGAAGGCTCTGTCGGCTCGAAGAGATGGACCTCGGGCCTGTCATCAAACTGATGCTAGCTGATTTGATGGATTGATGTCCTTGTGAGCGAGTATCTCCAGAGACGGACAAGGCTGCGGAAGGATACGCTTCCGTGGTCGGTGTGCCACCAGAAAAGAGCGAGTTGACGGTCGCATTCGTGTCCGCGTTGTTCAAGGACGACACGGATGGCCTGGATACGTGGCTAAGCGTCGCGGAAGACCGCTTGGAGTTTATCTCGGGAGCTTGCGCGGAGCCATCTCTGATCATCTTTGATTCTCTTGCAGTTGGCCTTGTAGGGCTTGCGCCACCCACGGCTTCACGGAAACGGTTGTACAAACCACTGAGGCCGTTTTGTACCATTTCGCTTGCTCCCTGTCTGCTCTCGGACAGGGGTATGGCTTCCGGCGGCGGCGCATAATCATTGAATGTGGTCAGAGAGTCGCAGCGACTCGCCGATGTGTGTATCTCATCAAGGGCATGCGCCAGGCGCTCTTTATCTATTGTTGAGGATATGGAAACTGTCGAGTCGCGTCGGTTTCGGAAGCTTGTAGGTGAGATGGGACCAGCCGAAGTAGCGGGCGAGGCAGGCCGCGCTTGTTTAGAGGCGGAAGTACTCGTCATGATGTTGAGACAAGCTGTGATTTGAGGAGCGCAGGCTGCCGCAGTCGTTCTGGCCAGAGAGAGCTTGATGGAGCTATTCGTCCCATGGGGAGGTTTTGTTGTGTTTTGCGCAGTCAGCTCAAGTCTGCAAGAGCTTGGGATGTGATATGGCCAGCTAAGCGCATGGTGTGCCTGGCGAGCAAAAGGGCCGGTGTCTGATATTCGTCGAAGGCAAGGTTTGTTTGGTCCTTTTGTCCAGCTGTCGGGCAGGCAACGTGAGGTCTGAGTTCTGACCAGAGCATGGATCTGAGTCGGTACTTTGGTCGGTAAGCAGTTCGAGGCTCGCTCGGATCAGCGTTGAGAATGACGAAATAAGGCGGTCTGCAGGCCAGCTAACCTTGGCCAGGTTTGATCATCAGTGAAGGAGGAACTTGATTCGTCGGAACAGCCTTGATATGACGGCGGCGGGCGATAGATGACAGACCAACTCCGCAACTTGCCTTTGACGAGATCCATGTGGGATCCAAGCTGTGACCACTGACAACGCAGTACGAGCGTCGAGAACAAGTCGGTGTCGGCCGCGGCTGCCGTTGATCAGCGCTGTTCACGCCTTGGCGAAAAGAGATTGGTGCCTTTCAGCGGGTCGTAGCGGACCTTCAGAAGTTTAGCGGGCCTCTCTAAGAATGGCCCTGAACACTGAACACTGGTGAATTAGGTAGTGAAGGGCCAAGGCTGAATTGGGTCGACGACAGCGCTAATAGGTACCTAGGTATGTATACAGGTACCTATTACATTAGCCCCAGCTGGAGCCAGTCATAACGCGTACTCGTTACACGCATTCTGCACGTGCCTTGAGAGTCTTGACACGTTCAGCAAGATAAATGCAACGGCTCTAGGTACGGTGGTACCTGAGATGACAGGTCGGTCAGCCTCTTTTTCCCTCTCTTTTCACGTTGTCTAGGGAGGAAGTCCGCATGCCCACGAACTGCCATCAGTTACAACCCAGGGGCCAGAGGGCATACGAATAGGTGACTAGGCCGATACTTTATCCTTCTCGAAAACAGCCTCCAGAGTCCAATCCGTTATCCCCGCCGGAGCCACGCGACTATCATGCACACCACATCGTCCGCATCCTCCACCATCCTACTGTGTCGAGGACGGGCCATCCTTTCACGCATCGATTGACATGCCACCCCGTGTGTCCTGGACAATTTTTTTGGGTAGCTAGCATGTCTTTGAGCTCGTCGTCGCAGCAAACCGACCAGGCGCATCTGGGGCGGCGATTCGCCATCATACCGAAAGATCAGCTTCAAATCCTGGACCAAGATGGCGCGTGGGCCGTTGATCCCAGCGACAGGCGAGACGTGCCTCTGCTTCCGATTGATATCTTGCAGGACATCACATCACGCCATCTCATGAAGTGGAAAGCGGTGAAACAGACGGCAGACCAGGTCTCGCCTAGTACCAAAGATGTCCTTACCAAAAATCATCATCCCAGACTGCACGTCGAGGGCAACGACGTGGATGCTGTTGGTCATGATCATTTCGACGAAATACGCAGTCAAGAGCAGCAGGGAGACGATGAAGGCAGTCTGATTTCTGGATGGTCTGCTTCACCGATTCGAGACTCGTTGCAGTCGCCTACCTCAGCACCCGAAGCACTCAACTTCCACACGCAAGTTCCTGACGCGATGCCTCATGTCGACCAGCGGACGGCCGATTTGTCTGAAACCCAGGTTGCGACTCCGATTCCTGCAGTGCGCCAAAGTCTGCGCCTTACTGGTATCATGGGTGGGGAGGAAGACGACGACGACGAGGTGGAGATGGAGGTAGATCTGCCTGGAGTCCGTGAGAGTCCACAGGCCCGGGTGAATCTCGAATCAGCTCGCATGCAGATGATGGCCTCTACACCAGCTGCCCCCGTCGTCACACAAATCACCAGCAATGATACACCTACCTGCGCCCAGCCCGACCAGCGGATGATTCCTGGAACCGTACTGGAAAAGCCATCACCAGTTCGGCAGGGGAAGGGGCTTAAACGAAGGTGCCATCGCAGAATGCGCCCTATCCAATTCGAAGAAGACACACCAGTAAAATGCTTGGAGCCCTTCTCGGTCGGTAGACTTCCTACTACGTCGCGACTGGATGAGGAGGGCAGCTCAATGTTCACCTCGTCCAGCTCACTAATCCCCGCGACCTGTGCGACAATGTCAACTCAAAACTCGGTAGTAGGCCGCATAGCTGCCACTCAGATACTCGCCACCGGCAATGCTTCGCCTCTCAACGCCATTTCAATGGCAAGAGCGGCCTGTGCGCCGCTTTTCACTCAAGACTTGCCAGCAGGCAACGCAGCTGCCACTCAGATATCTGCCACCGGACAAGCTTCGCCGCCAAGTGCTGCACAGCAATCCGACGAGGCCGTTTCGTTACAAAAAGCGGCATGTGCGTCAATTTCAACTCACAACTCGGGAGCAGATAACGCAGCTGCCACTCAGATACCCGCCACCAACCGTGCTGCGCCTCCCAGTCCTCCACAACAAGTCCACGACGCCGCTCCAATACAAAGACCTTCTGCAGAAAACTTGCCTGCAGTCGAGCCAGAACCTTCCCCTCCGCCCAAGGATATGTACAGCCTCTTCACGTCAACATATCTCTCCTACACAACGACCCATGCGGGCACGCTGAAAAACTTTATCAAAGCCCTCCTCTGTCTGGAGTATTTGCAATCAGAAAGAGGTCTTCACGAATTCCTTTATGACGACTTCATCCGTGCCTTCTCGAGCGCCTATCTGCAGTACGTACGAAATGCAGGCCCTGGCCAAGAGGCCCTGCCTGCGGTTGAGTGGTTTAACTTGCGCGGCGGTCAACCCGAGTTTTCTCGAATGATCATCACCAAGGGGGGCGTGAATGCGGCGTTGGAAGAATTTCCAGAGGAAGTTGCGCTCGCACGACAGTACATCCGTGGTGGTGGGCCGCAGCAAGAAACGCGCCCATCTCGAGAACCGAAGCGGCCGGATGAGGGCGAACCTATGGATATCGATAGGACCACGAGCCCAACGCGGGAAACTTCAGCTGCTTCGGCTTCGGGAGCACAATCAAACCAGGAAAAACCAGGCCGCAGTCCATCCGTGAAGACGCGCCAGACACGAGAAAGTTCGGCTCCACGTACAGAAGCAAAACCAGCAGAACGTTCTCGTAGCCGCCCATCCGTGAATAATGACCCAAAACAGGACACTTCAGCTCCAGGACCACACACAAGACAAGCATATCACGCCCGCAGCCCATCCGTGGACACGCATCAGACACGACAAACCTCGGCTCCGGGGCCACAAAAAAGACAAGCAAAACGTACCCGTAGCCCATCCGTGGATACAAGTCCAACACGACAAAGTTCGACTTCAAGACCACAAACAAGACGAGCAAAACGTGCTCGCAACCAATCCGTGGATACTAACCCAGCACGACAAACTTTGGCTGCAGAACCACAAATAAGGCAAGCAAAACGTGCTTGCAGCCCGGCTCGAGGAATACAGGCGAAAGAAACAAAGCGAGTTCGCAGCCCATCTCTGAGTACTTACCAAACACGACCAACTCGGGCTCCACGAACGCAAGCACAACCGGCAGAACGTGCTTGCATCCCACCCGTGAACAAGAACGCAACACGACAAAGCTGGGCCCCAGGAACACAAGCCAGACGAGCAACAGGTGACTCCAAATCATCCGTGTCTTTTTCTCGACTCGGGCCCAAAAATTCTACAATCTCGCCGTCGACATCTACTTCTCGATCCATCCCATCCGTGTCTTTTTCTCGACTCGGGCCCAAAAATTCTACTATCTCGCCGTCGACGTCTACTTCTCGACTCGGGCCCGACGCGCCCAAAAGGTCTACCATCCGGTCGTCGACGTCTACTTCTCGACTCAGGCCCGACGCTAACAAACAATCTACTATCCCGCCGTCGACGTCAACCTCTCGACTCAGAGCCGGTGCCAACAAACAACCTCGTATCCTGCCGTCGACGTCAACCTCTCGACTCAGAGCCGACGCCAACAAACAACCTCGTATCCTGCCGTCGACGTCAACTTCTCGACTCGTAACCGACGCCAACCAAAGATCTAGCATCCCGCCGTCGACGTCTTCCTCGCGGCCCTCCAACACACCAACCGCATCTAATGGATCTTTGTGGCTGAGTCTAGTCATCAAGGATAAATCCATGAGGCCAGCGCCGAAGGTCGAGAAAGGCAAGAAGGACGAGGTGGACGAGTCGAATGATGAGAAGCTATGGAAGCTTTGTAGGACTTTAAGGGTTAATGGGAGTACGGTGTCTGGGCGCTGATTTGGCGCGGTTTCAGTAAGGGGCGTGTTCGCTTGAAAGTGGGTAGGCTTACATGTATCATGTTGTATCTTCTTTTTTTCTTTTTTTCCTTCTTAGGTGCCGAGGCCGCGTGAGGCGCTTTCATGCATGCAATTCCCTGGATGGGAATTTTCTCATCATTCAAGGCGCAGATATATCCAGACTACAGTGAGGCACTTTCATGTATGTAATTCCACGGATGGGAATTTTCTCATCGTTCAAGGCGCAGATATATCCAGACTACCTAGGTACTCCGTACATTGAGGGCACATTTCATATACGCAATGAGATCATGGCGCAAGACCGTGTTGTCTTTTTGCGCGTGGACTTTTGTAATTTCTTTCTCTTTCTCTTTTCTAAGTACATAAGCGATATCGCGTAAATGCATACTGTAGAAGCAAGGCGTAGTTTGGTCTATCTGATACGACGAAACAACGCATGGCTTGCTTCAACCCCAGATTCAACCCGTGGAAGAAGAGAGAGGCAAAACATGATAAAAAAGAAAGTCATAGGCATCATGGGTCTCCTTGAGGAGTTCGAATTCGTTACATCCGAGATTTTTTTTTATCTTTTTTTAGTCCTGGATTTTGTTTTCTTCAAACCTGTTTTCCCAAGCACGTCAATTTTTGTATGTTGTCCACTTTTTGCCCCTTGTCCTCCCTTGGCGCAGCCGCGTGGCCCCCCATCTGACACAGATGACTGGGGGAAGAGGTGTAAGCTCTAGCCTCTGTGACGATGTCTCAGATGACAACGTCTCTCTTTGTCAGACCAGAGCCTTTCCAGTAGGAACTGTATCCCATCTTGTTAATCGTGCGCTTCATTACATCGTCGGACTGCGAGATTTACGTGTGCCGAATATTCCGTTCCCTCTTTATATATCGCCGTTCAAGTGGTACTCTGCGGTGGCAGAGTCTCTTCGGTGTTTTGCGCTTCGGCCTCGGCTGCCTCTGCCGCCTTCTGCTTCTTCAGCATCTGGCGCTCCTCTTCCTCGGGGGTCAGGGTCTTGAGCTGGAGGGCGTGGATGCCGCCTTCGCGGGCCATTTCGTCGCGGAGGAGGGCGTAGACCATTCTATGGCGGGTGGGTTGCATTTTGGACTGGAAGACGTCGGATGTGATGACGAGTCTGGAGGATTGGACGATAAGAGTATGAGAATTGGAAGTAATTATAACGAGAAGATATCACGTGAGGGAGGAAGTGAGAAGTGAGATGTTTGCCAACGAAGAAGTTGCGCCACGGTCCTCGTAGATGGGGAAAGGCAGGCATGAGAGAAAATGAAAGTGATGAAAGTATAGGTAAGATGCGAACGAGGCGGAAACATACCTAAAGTGCGTCTCCCGAGATGTGCTGCCTTGCATGGCCTTGTGGTGAGAATGTAGGTGAGAGTCGTTGTAGATTTCTAGAGTCTGCGGGTTGAAAGCTGCCATGACCTGCGTTTATTGAAGTGGAATGATGAGCCAACGGTGACCATTTGGGTTGCAGGTAACCGGAACACGCCGAAGACTTGATGTCACCATGGAAAAAAAGACGGAAATCACAAAGAGCATACATACCTTGGCCCGAATGGCATCTTCCAAGGGCGTCGTGGAAGTCATGGTGGAGAGTTGTCTTCCGACATTGGAAAACCCCAATGCGTATCGTCGCAACATGTGGGCGATGCGACAAGTTGACGTCTTCTGGTAGAGATGGGTTGGACCGGGGGTCAGGACTCAAAAGGACGAAAAGAGACGATCGTCGTCGGCTCCGGCTCCTCGTCGGAAGGGGACCAACTTGGTTCCTGATTTGTTCCGGTAGCACAACGCCACACGAAAGCCGGCCACGATCTTAGCTTGCTTCCTGTAATGGGGCAATTTTGCAGCTAAAACAAGAAGTTTTTTGAACGAGAAGAACCAAGCAGCGGTTTGGGGTTTTTTCTTTTTTTTTTTTTTTCAAAG
>SRPS01000162.1:0-67816 GCA_018360175.1 Claviceps arundinis
GGGTTATTCAGCCACGGATGCGACGCGTGATGTTTTGTACTTCAGGGATAAGGGTGCGAACATGAACTCCCGGAACAGTAAGGGAAAAACTCCGCTGGACATTCTGTTGGAATCGGGTAGCTCCAAGAACGACGTCGTGGAGTTAGCAGCGGTATTGGAGGGGAAGGTCAAAAAGGTGCAGGAATTGGCCTGAGGGCCAAGTGAGTATTCGGGCCTCAACGCGACGGCATTCGAACATGACGATATCCGAAGCCCTTGACCGACGGCATTTGAACCTGACGACACGTGGACACAATGTTATTTTTGCGCTCAAACGAAGCGACCGGCCTGCTGCTTTAATCTCAGAAGCGAAAACATCACTTTGACGCAGCGTGGATAGGCAATCCGTTGTAAACTTGGAGTTCATTTTACTTGGTCATCTTCGATGGGAGCGATCTTGAGTTGGACCATGACAGCGCTGGTCGTACCTGACACGCTGCAAACTTTTAATCGCGATCTTCTTCACTAGGCCGTGCTTCATTATACGTTTTCATCTTGGAACATGCAGTTCCTGGATGAGGCGAATGCGAATACTACCGCTTTCTTGGACCGGGGTCTGCCCCTGTGCTTTGGTCTTGGGGTTTGATTTGACATACACGAGTGGTAAAAAGTATGCCTTGATAAAAGGAGCACAATTAGCCGAATCGGCTGGCGGTTTGGCGGCTGGCCCGTGAGTTCATTACGTGCCACGTGTACATGATCTCTGTTGGAAGAAATCCGCGAGGGTTGCTTATACGAGTGAGATGAATTATCATGAACAATCTGTCGTCTTCATGGAAGTTGTCTAGAAGAGAGGCGCGCTAGCTGCAGCCACGTACACGGTACAGCTGTCAGTTGACGCGCACAGCTGTCAGTGGCCACGTGGCACGTACGGCACTAGTTGCGGCCGCGTCCGCATGTGGCGGTTGATTCCTGAGCGCAGCGATTCCAACATCCACCCACTTTTCCGAGAAGAGTACTGCATCGACTCCATCGGCGAAAATGTTCCCTGTGCCGGCTTTCGCGAAGAAGACGATTGTGACGACACCCTCGCCAACGATCCCGACAAGCAGAAACGGACAGAAGAAGTGATTCTCTCAAAGGGACTCTCTCCTTTCGAACCTACACAGTTACGAATGAACTCGGGCGAGACCAACCTCCGACATTCTGGTCACGGAAGATTTTGGTCACGGCAAACTCTCTAATATCGTGAAATGCACCGCTGCGTACGATGTCGATCATCAAGGTCCCCAGACACTTCGTCAGCCACTACTGGCTGGTAGTAAGGCTAGTGCCATGAGTAGAGACCTTGAATAGGGAAGTTTTTGGACTGGATTATCCCAACAAGCGCTATACGGCTATATTGGTTCTGTCACTTGCTTCTTGTTTTTTCTAAGGACAGTTGAAGAATTCGCGATGAATGTGATGCTTATTCTCTGCTACCTTTTCCTATATCTTTGACACTTGCTATCCCTCTTCTTAACGATGGAGAGAATTGCGTGTGTTGGAATCGCTGCCCTCAACGGCACATACGTACGTGGCCACAACTAGCGCCGTTTGTGGCCACTGACAACTATACGTGACGAACTCTACGTGTCCTCGACGATCACGTACGTGGCCTCACTCGGAGTCGGGACTCGTGGTTTAAGACCACACGGTAAGGCTGTTCACTCTTGAATCTTTCCTTCCTCTCTCTTCTCGATAGCTTCCATGAAAACGACAGATTGTTCATGATAGTTTACTTCACTTGTATACGCAACACTCTCGGATTTCTCCAGCAATTGGATTTGAACGCGGAAACATAACCTTCAAGTTTAATCATCACCCTATCTCCAAGTACGATAATCTCTTGCTACTTATCCGAGAGTTCCGAGACTGTGTGCGAACTGCTTATGCTCATTGCCACGAGGGACTTAACTAATCTCAAGACCTTTCATGTAGAAAAGATATTGTGATAAGCTCTCCTCTGTATTTTTGCTGCTTTTCATCGCTTATTTCCGGCTTTCTCGACGGCAAAGCCTTACCAGCTAGCCAACAACAAAGCGATCCGCTCTCGCCAACATGAATTCAGCTACTCTTGATGTGCGTCTCATGGCCCGAGGGCGGAATACGGAGAAGTCGAGGTGCTCTATGGCCCTTCTCCCACCAGAGACAAAGATCCACTGATCCAAATCATGTCTCACATCAGTCCACAGCAGTCGCTTTCTCGCCTAGGCCAAAGTTGCCGAGCTTGGTATGAGACCGCTACTCAGGAACTTTACACCAGAGATGCCAAAGAGAACGGGTCGTTCGCGATTAAATGGATGGCTGCCCATGCAGTTGACGAGCAGACAACCGACTCCGCGATCGGAACTCTGGGGAATTCCCGTCGGTGGGGAGGCCAGATTAACGCTGTCAAGCCGCGTCTTTCACGATCGGATGAAGCAAGTCAGATGGCAAATACCAGATAATTTACGACAAGTCGACTGCCCTACATTTCGCCGTCTTCCTGGGGAATATGCGCCTCACGAAAACGCTCCTGGACATGGAAGCAAGTCTAACAATCCCTTGCCCAGCCCTGCTCTGGACGATTTTGGGCGCAGAGGAACTCTTGCTCAGAGCTGGGTCCTTCCAGAAAGTCTTCGAGGGAGACAGTTTCGGCCCAGCGTTCCCTATTTTCCTGGCCTTCCTCCAGAGCGACCCCGACATGTGCAAGCTTCTTATCGATCATGGAGCCGGCCGTGAAGCCATCAACGTTGAAACCTTCGCTGGCCCCAAAGTCATGTCTGTCCTGCACTTCGCGGCTGCCGACCGAACCACGGATTATCGCCAGTGGCAATGTCTTTTCTACGGGTTTCGCGAATATATCGATGAGCCCAGCCCAACAGAATCTCAATCCACACCACTTCACATCGCCCTGAAGAGCGGCTGCACCCAAGGTATGCAGATTGCGGTGGAGTCCGGGGCAGACAAAGAGGCAAGAGATGCTTCCTCCTTTACGCCTCTGTCAGTCGGCATTCTAGGAATCCCACACGATAGGCACGCAGATCCGAAAATGATTGAAGAGCGCACGATGTGTTTTCGAAAGTTTGTGGAGTTGGGAGCCAGTGTCAATTCAGAGGGAGACTCTGTCCTAGTGCATGCCGTGCTGCACTACGCCTCCTGTCCCACCATCCATCCTCTCCTGAGGCACCTGATCTACTTTCTTCTGGACCACCATGCAGATATCCACGGAACCCTCAGTCCCCAAAATACAAACGTGGTCAACGAAATAGTCAAGGGTCTTCTCGAGTGGCGTGACAATCCTCCGGCACTAGAACTACTCAAGGAGTTGTGTAGCGACTTGGTCGATAGAGGCTTGAACCTCACGATGCCAGTACCGGGATTGCCTTCACCATTGTACCTGGTCTTATGTCATCGTCGTGGAGCCGCGCCAGGATGGCTTTTGGACTTGTTCTGCAAGAATGGCGCGACAATTTTTGAGGACGAGGTGAACTCAGCCTTCCTCCGCTGGTGTGAAACGTCAGAACTGTGGAGGTTGAATCAATATGATGCGTGGTGGCAACATAAGGGGCAGGAAGACGAAATGTTCCTGAAGTGGTGTGAGCACCCTTACAACGCCTGGTGGTGGCAGCACGTCCAACACATCTCGCCCCGCACGGTCGAATTGGCTTATGGAGAAGCGTTCCGTTACGAAGGACGAAAACTTTACTATATACTTACACACCTGCCCCTTCCTGCACCATCGGACGACGTATTCGTCAAAATGGCCTTGATCTCTTTGCAGCTATGGAGGTGGAGCCTAGCTGTGCAATATGAGTTTGAAGAAGACTTCCGTGCCAGATGCCGATGGTTTTTCAACGGCGGACAAAACATGATCCACATCACGGTCCGTTATTTCATTGATGTAAAGGGCTACTCAGCCGCAGACGCGACGCGGGATATTTTGCACTTGAGGGATAAGGGTGTAGAGATATCCTCGCGGACCGTCTATGGACTGACTCCGCTGGACATTCTGCTGAGATCGGATGGCTCCAAGGATGGCTTCATGGAAGTGGTAGCGGTTTTGGAAGGGGAGATGCACAAGGTGCAGGAACTGACCTGAGGGCGTCCCAGTGAGTAATCGGGTCGACGGGTCATGAACACGAGATTTCTGAATTTATAGGTAGCGATCGGCCTTTCTGTTCTCGAATTCGGCGGCGTAAACATGACTTCAGCGGAGCGGTTGTTTCTGAAAGTGGTACTATCTTCAGGTTGGGAAGCTGTTTCATACGTTGCGAGTTGCGACTTGACGCTGTCGACGTCCAGCCTAAGCCCGATTTCACAAACGCCGCAGAAGACCTATGCCGAACCATATCACCGGTAGACGACAGATTTCGAATTCGAAACAGCTTCCCAATCCAAAGTAATGTCCACTTCCAAATACAAGGGCTACGATAAAATAGTGTTTTCACTTCTGGATCCAGAAGTAGACCGTCACTGTAGACGGCCCGGTCGCTTCTAATGAACTCATAACCAAAATGAGGCTTATGTTGGGATATCTTCAGCGCCGAGTTTTGTACCAGGAGGATCAGACGGCTGCAGAGCGTCGATGGCCCTATTCTTCAGTACCATTGCGTTCTAGCAAAGGTGACTGCAAATATATTGGGACTGCTTCCCAGCAGTCATCCATTTTGTCCCCGCGATTGGTCTTCGGGTCTCAGAGGCTGAGGGTTGAGCTCAAGACAACATCGCTCCATAGATAAACCACGTTTTGTTTTGCCTATTAAGCAGTCACATTTCATCTCACTGCTCCATCTGCTGAATTCTGCGTAAGTTCTGTGTGAAAGCCCCTATCACAGCTCTGCGCTATACAAATACTTAACGATGATGTCGGACGAGCATGTTATGCTTTCGTGACGGTTCGGTTCGGAAGCCTACTATCATGAATGTCCTCTGACTGGTGACAGAAGCTGGCTTTGAGTTTTAAATTATAAATGGTCGAGTTGACACCGCTGCAGCCAATGCATGAAATGCAATATCTACCTAGTTGTGTACTGATGAGTTTTCAAGCGCGTTGAGACTGAAGTACACGATAGGTGTGGAATAGGTTGGGCCACTTTCTACGGCTGCGAATACGTCCGCCTCTCTACGGCTTCCTGGAGGCATACTGTACTCTGTGCGTTCGGACGTTGCCCGAGTACCTTATCGACAAGATTGCCCGCAATTTGTCCAAAAGACGCCTCCTTCGTGCCGAAACTCTGTCGCGCAGCCGACGATGGAGAGCATCAAGATCTACGACGGCGCAAATATGGACTCGCAAGAATACACGAGTATCTTTCATGTGGCCCCGAATTTTCGTCGCATAAAGGCCCGGTCGGCCACTATGTCTTGTATCGCGACATTGCTGTTGAGGAATTCTAACTTCACGGCGCCAAACGTCATCAACAAGATCGATCCCAATCTCAAGACACTTTTCTACAAAATCGTGCCTGAAGCGGATGATCCCGTCCTGGCAGCCATACCTACACAAATCCTGCAGGTCCCTGCAAAAGCTTCGCGTGACCGCATCAGTTATCAGCGATCACAGAAAAAGCGAAACCCGGACAGGCCAAGGATTTGGAAGCCTGTTCAACCCTTCCCCTATACGGTGGACCTGCAGAAATGCCGGCATGGAGATGCCGCGCACCCGCGCAACAATTTTGGCCACTTTGGTCTCTGCAGCGAGGGCTTCAAAGCCATCATGGGCCATGGCACATTTAGGATCACAGCTGTCGCTTGTCGGCACATTTCTCAGCAAGCGTTTGAGCATGTTTTCAACGCAAAGGCCGTGCATCCGGAGTTGAATACCCTGGAGGTAAGTTTCTGTGCGCAGGTGAACCGTGATATATACCTGATTATGTGATGGGTTGCATCTTCCGATTGTGTCGGAAAATGAAAGAGTCGATCTTTATGAATGCATGAAGGTTAAGAGTGTGAGAGTTCCGCGGGTCATGATCCTCGTGAGTCGTGGGTGTGCCCAGTGCGCTGTATGAAGTTTCGCAAGCAAGGCGCGTCTTTACTCGGGCGACAATCCCAATGTTACATCACAAGATGACTCAAACGACGCCGACTCAATTCTCGAGCTGGCAACATACCTTGAAACTGTTTTGACGTCGTCGGCGAACTAAGTAGAGCGGGCCTTATAAGTTCAATCATACATGGTAGCCAGCTATGTACAAGGGGGCCGATCGCATTGCCGCATGCGGGATGTATGTATGTAACCCATGTGTGCCGCCGTCAGCAGCCGGGAGTGGGACGGACAGAAGAGCTATTATTTCGGTGTACAACCCATCTGAAGCGATCCTGGCAGGGATGTGGATTTCACACCTTCCTGGACTTGGATGGGAACGAAAATAGCGAATTCCGAATTTCGTTCCCAATTCCGATGCGAAATTCGGTCGGGTGGGTCCACCCACCCAAAGCGGAAGCCCGCGGCAGGCGGCCCCCGGCAGGGGAGACCCCCCTGGAGGGGAAATTTTTTTTAGGCAGTCAAACTGAACAATGAGGAATTTCTTTGCCTACGCCTGCCCTCAATGATCAATGACTCAGATATTTTGCAGTTACATATAACTTATACCTTATTCGTGAGTCGTGACTCCCTCTACACAGATACTAGATACTAGGCACGCTCCAATACACCTACAATATATTACTACATAGTGGCTTCTGAATTTCTGTGTCATTGACTCATTGGAATGAGTGTATATCTGCAGTATGCACAATGCCTACTTGTCTTGACTCTTGAGTCTCGACTTCTCACTTTGTTGCGAATGATACATGAATGACATCAACGTGAGGCAGGAAGCGCCTTGGCAACTTAGTTATTGGACAACTGCCATGTATATGATGTGTATCGGGTCTGTAATATGTATCATGCTTTATAATGTGCATGTATGTTCTTCTTATCAATATCCGAACGTCGTGGCCCGTTGGCGACTACATAGCAGCTGGTGTTGCTCCAGGGTGGCAGCAACTTTGATCTTTGAAGACTCAAAGAGAGTTCTGATTTCTGGTGTGTTATCGATAATGATCATGTGACATGTCATGTGAAGCACAGACTAGACCCAAAACGGAATTTAAGTGGGTAATCGCTCAATTGGGAATAGCGCTATTTCCCATGGGAATTAAGCCAATCTGCTAAATCACACGGTTTTCCGAGAATTTCGGAATTCCCTATTTCCGTGTGATTTCGGAAGCCCACATCCCTAGATCCTGCACCTCATCTAGTGTAATATCGTCCTGGAGCTCAACTATAATGGTTCTAAACCCGTCTATAACGATCCTGCAGCGGTGCAACCCATCTTAATGATTTAGAACCTATATTTAGACCATGTAGAATGACAAACCGCATCTTTATAACGTTTTGCATACAAACAGACATTGTACTACATAGTTTCTGTGAGTCCCTGGATCCTGAAGCACTTATAATGTACATGTGGCTGTAATTGTATGTCTAACCCACAGTGTCCAGCTTCCCTTTTCAACTCCGTACATGAACATATGTCGTCATCAGTGTTTCAGTCAAGAATTCCCGCCCTTTGGTCCCTGCATCGAAAGCAAGTTCAAAAGATTACTTGCTGTTCTCCTTCACAAAGTCCCTGTCCTGTTGGCTCCAGTCCATCAGACGCTGCCCCAGCTCAGAATCCGTGGCGTCATCGCGCTTCCACTTGACGATAGGGTTTCCCATGCACGCCGATGTATCTCCTAAGTAATTCATATGCGCCCAGACATCCAGGCCCCCCGTCCCGGCATTACAGTCCGTGTTTTTGATCCCGTCACATACGCGGACATCTACATCCGGCTCGTTCTGTACGCCTCCCCCCTTGTAAAGCCAGTATTCGGGCGACGTGTGGCGATACCCAAACAAGATGGGGGGTAGCTTCGCAATAGGATCGCTGCCATGCGTGACGCGAAAGCGCACCCCGGGTTGGCTATCTATCCAGTCCACAAAATAATCGTTGCCAACCCGCGGACTACCATACGTGTAAAGATCCGTCGGGATCCCGTCCTGGATGAAATCTGCCAGGGCGAGGAGAGCCGATGCGGCACCGAGTGAATGGCCCACAGTGACGAAGCGGTATTTCGGAAAACGGCCGCGTGCCGTTTGCACGGCCGATGTGACGTCGTCTCGGATTTCCCTCCAGCTCTTGGAAAAGCCAGCATGGACCTTGCAGTGACTGGTAAAGTGGCAGTCATGCCAAAAGAAAAAGATGTCTGTCAGATAGTTGCGGATGCTGTCGCTTCCGCGCATGGAGAGTACGATTTCCTTGCGCGCTTCGTCCAAGGACACGTAGGCGCCTACGCCGGTGGCTGAACCCCTGTTTTGGAGGAGAGAAGAAAGCGTGAGCCCGCGTCAGTGACTGCAATGGGTGAGAATTCTTGATAAGAAGGGGACATACTCGAAAGATGCCAGGACAGTGGGCGCGTTTTTTTCCACGAGCGGACAGGCGCCCTTGTCGCATTTAAGAACACTGCCTGCCGTGGCCTTGAAGTTGCAGTACGCGGCTGCAGCGTGCTGGGAGTAGAACTTGATGTTATCAAAGTCTTGGGCAGGTATGCCGGCTGTGGTGGGAGTTTGCTTCAAATGTTAGATTATGAGATGCGGCGGGAAAGGGTGTAGCCAAAAATGCAGCATGAATACGAGGAATATAGGCCAACTGGCCAAGGGGCCCGGCCACCCGGGGGAGGTAGTCCGTAGAAGAAGCCGACTGATAAGAGCAGCATGGGAGCAACACTAACTCGCTTCTCTTGACTCGAGGGACCTCACATAGTCCCCGATACCGACAACGGACATGGCCGTTGCCAAATAAGAGAATACCAGCAGAGACACGGCCAACATGTTGCAACTGCAAGGTATCCGCGTTATTAGTGAGAACATGCGCACAGAATGAGAAGTTATCTGCCTTGAACCGACTCAAAGTAACGTGTAGATGTGACAGCGCTACTCTGGTTCGCTCAATTTTCTCGCCTGACAACAACGTGAAAATCTTTCACGGGAATCTGCGGAGGCTTTATAGGCGCCGCAGATTTCGTCCAAAACTCCAGTTCGCCGTAACAACCGCTCCGTCTCAATCAGATAGCCTTCAATATGACAATGTCGATTGTTCAAGTGCAGGGATAGGGCTACTGTCTACACCATGACATCGAGGTCAATCGGAGATTTTCGCCAAGATTTTCGATAGTAGTCCTCGCAGCCCAGGCGTCATGCCGTGCCGATGCGCCGCCCGACTGAGAGCTGATAGCCTAATATGATGTACGGGGTTTCTGATGGTATTGAAAGTTGAATCTGACCAGCAAGACGTGCAGAAGAGCGGCAGGGACCCATAATCAGATCCTAACTTGACATCTTTAACCGTTTATTCGGCCCGTCGGTAATAATAAGCCGTTTACTGTTTTGACATCGCGATGGTGAAGATGTTCTGGTATCCCGGTGTTCCCGCCAGAACGGGAGACAGAGCTGAAAGGTCCGGCAGACTTGCGGCTTCCTTCTGTTGTTTCGGAATGGAACAAGAATGTGGACGATTCCCAGGGGCCCCCATCCTTGCTTCCCGATTCTGCTGCGGCGTTGCGTCATGCCAGCTATGATGTATGTACATATGTAGTATGGATGTATGTAGGCCGTCGACTCACGGGAGCGTAGGTAGTACGGCTACGCCAGGGTGAAAAGGCGAAGGGAAGAAGAAATCCCCTGGGCATCTTTGGCGAGATCAGGCTGCATTGCCGGATCGGGGAGTGGGCTGCAGCCTGCCGGGACAGAATGGGGGTACTGCATAATGGTTCCCAAATGCCAGGAGGTACTTGGTACCTAAGGCACCAGGTTTGAGGTACGTACTCTGTAGGTACATAGGTACTTACATACACACCTTACCTAAGAGGTACCTAGGCTGCACGCGAAAGATCACCGCCTTCCCCCCCTAGTACGATAATCTCTTGCAACTTGCAAATTGCTACTCACCCGAGAGTCCGAGACTGTCTGCACACTTCTCATGCTCGTTACGACGAGGTCGTTACGACGAGGGATTCAAGTTTTTCTCAGATTCTTTACGTACCGAAAGACAATGTGATGAGCTCTCGTTAGTGCTGCTTCTCATCACTTTCTTTACGAGGCGATCGCGTTTTCCGACACGACGCCTTCGAGTATCACGTCGAGTGACTCCCCTGCGACAACGCTTCTTTGGCCTCCATATCTGGCATCCTCAAGGACAAAACCTGACCAGCAAGCCAACAGAAAACGACGAGTTTTAGGCCAATATGGGTTCTCCTGCTCGTGAGGGGTGTGGTAAGGCCGGAGAACGAAATACGGAGAAGTCGACGTGCCCCATTGCCCTTCTCCCAACAGAGATAAAAACTCAAATTTTGTCTTTCCTCAGTACACAGAAGTCGCTTTCTCGCCTTGGCCGGAGTTGCCGAGCATGGTACGAAGTCGCTAATGAGGAGCTTTATAAACGGGATTCCAGAGAGAACGACTCGTTCGCAATCAAATGGATGGCTGCCCATGCAGTTGACGAGCAGACAACTGACTCCGCGCTCAGGACGCTGGATGATTCCCGTCGGTGGGGAGGTCAGATCAACGCTGTCAAACGGCGTCTTTCACAGTCTGATAGAGCACGATTGAATAAGGACCAAATCATGTACGAAATGTCGACTGCTCTACATTTCGCCGTCTTTTTAGGGAATATGCGCCTTACGAAAACACTGGATATGAAAGCGAGTCTCGAAATCCCTTGCTCAAACCTCATACGGGAATTAATGGGCTCAGAGAAAGTCTTGCTAAGAGCCAGCTACTTCCTTTCCATCTTCTACCGGGATATCCGTTTCGGTTCGGCGTTTCCCATTTTCCTGGCCTTCCTACAGAGCAATCCCGACATGTGCAAGCTTCTCATCGAGCATGGAGCCGGCCGTGAAGCCATGATCGTCTACTTGCACCGTCGCGGTGGCCCCAAAGCTATGTCTATCCTACACTTCGCGGCTGCCGACCAGACCACGGATTATCGCCAGTGGCAATGTCTTTTTGACGGGTTTCGCGAATATATCGATGAACCCTGTCCACGAGAATCTCAATCAACACCACTTCACGTCGCCCTGATCACCGGCTGCATCCAAGGTATGCAGATTGCGGTGGAGACCGGGGCAGACAAGGAGTCAAGAGATGGTGCCTTACGTACTCCTCTGCATTCGGGCATTTTGGAATTCTCATACCGTACGATTGCGGATCCGAAGCCGTTTGAAGAGCACATGAGTTGTGTTCAGGAATTTGTGAATTTGGGAGGCAGCGTCAATCCAGACGGAGCGTCTATACTAGGGTTTGCCGTGCAGCGCTACGTCTTGTTTCCCATCTCTCGCCCGGAACTGGGGCACGTGATGTACTTCCTCCTGGAACACCATGTAGATATCAACAGAAACTTCGAGCGGAACACAAACATGATAAACGAAATAATCGAGGGTATCTATTTCGCTGCTGGCGATGGTCCGTCACTAGGTTTACTCAGAGAGTTGTTGAGGGACTCGATCGATAGAGGCTTGAATCTCACGGTTCCTGCGCAGAGATGGCCTTCACCATTGTACCGCGTCTTAAATCACCTTAAAGCCGAGCCAGATTGGCTTTTCGACCTGCTATCCGAGAACGGGGCGACGATCCATGAACACGAGGTTAACTTGGCTTTCCGTCGCTGGTGTGAGATACCACGACTATGGGAGACGAATAAATACAACGCGTGGTGGCAACATGAAGGGCAGGAGGACGAAATGTTCCAGAATTGGTGTGAGCACCCCTATAACGCCTGGTGGTGGCAGCACGTCAAGCAGATCACGCCCCATACGGTGATAATGGCTTACAAAGAAGCGCTCAATAAAAGCCGGCAACTCTACGATATACTTACACACCTGCCCCTTCCGGCACTATTGGAAGACGCGTTGATCATGATAGCCTTTATCTCCTTGCAACCATGGAGCTGGAGGATAGCTGTGCTTCACGAGTTTGAAGACGACTTCGCTGCTAAATGGTCTTCCCCACTCGGACACAACATGATTCATCTTACGGTCCATCTGTTCATTCATGTAGAGGACTACTCCGCCGCAGACGCGACGCGGGATATTTTGCATTTGAGGGATAAGGGTGTGGACATGACCTCCCGGGATGATCATGGTAAGACTCCGCTGGACCATCTGTTGGGATCGGGTAGCTCAAGGGATGGCTTAATGAGATTAGCAGCGCTTTTGGAAGGGAAGGCACAGGAAATGGCCTCAGAGTCGGGTGAGGCGTAACGCGTTCGGTAGTACAGACTACAGTCGACATCCAGTTCAAGTGTTTTCTTACCTAATACATAGGAAGTCGCAGTACGTCGTAATGGCATCTGCTGGACTCTGCGCAAGTATCCGTGTAAAAGCCCCGATCACAGCTCTGCGCTATACAAATACTTACACAGCAATGACATCGGACAAGCATGTTATCCTTCATCTTTTCGTGACGGTTCGGCCCGGGAGCCTAAGAACATCAATGTCCTCAGAGTGATGACAGGAGCTGGCATTGATTAATAATGTTGAGCCTGACACCGCTGTAGCCAATGAATGGAATGCAACACATGTGTACATGTCGTCGTGACGCATGCATACATCATCTCTCCCTCCCCACCACGTGTCGTTCAGCACGGTGCAAGTGGCGATTCCGACAAAACAGCCATCCATGGCATTATTCCAATCCAATCTCATCATCACCTTTACCAGCCCTCTTTCGCGGTATTCATCCATACTAGACACACTGGACACACGCCCATCCAACACCATCTTATCGCAAACATACCCCCTTTCGCAATCCGTCGTACATCGAAACCCTCGCAGACCCTACAATCACCAGACGGGGAAAAAACAAACATGCCTCCCACCTCAAATCCCAACATACTCACACGCGATCTCCCCCACGGCATAACCTACGACCTCCGCCCCCCAAACCACATCCTCGTCTCCCTCCCCCCCTCCTCAACATGGTCCAGCGGCCTCCACTGGCACGAAGCCCACACAGAATACCTCAAAGTCCTACAAGGCAGCATCCGCCTCCGCATCGGATCCCGCCGCCGCATCGTATCCGCCTCCGCGACTCACCACCCAGAAATCCGAATCGATAAATTCGTCCCGCATGAATGGGCGCGTGCTGATCCGGGGGGCAGTCACCCCGTCGTGGTGCTGGAGCGATGGGATCCGCCAGACGGGGAGGAGACGCTGCTGTGTAGGAATGTCAATGGGGTGCGGCTGGAGGGGATGAGGCAGCGGGGGAGGATGCGTAAGGAACGTTGGGGGTTGTTGGCGCGGTTGCTGCTGCGGGTATGGATTGAGTTGCGTGTGATGGTTATGTGCGCACGGTTGGATTGTATTCCTGTGTATGTGGATTTGGGGAGCTGGCCGAGGCTGCGGGGGGTGCATGTATTGTCTGGGCAGAGGTTGGCGATGGTGGATTGGGTGTTGTCGCATGTGATTTTGACGGTGGCGGCGTTGATGGGGTGGGTGATGGGGATGGAAGCTGTGGATGGGCGGTGGACGCCGAGGGGAGAGATGGAGGAGTGGGTTGGGGGAGGGGGGGAGGTGGGAGTTGGGTGAAGCTATTTTGACTGTTGAGGGTCAGAGGGTGGCATGGTTGAGAGATGGGAGGGCATGGAGGTAGAGGATGCTCGGATGGAATTTATGATGGACCGGATGGTATTCGGACGGGGTACCCGGACGAGCTGTTGAGGAGTATATCTGGATGGATGCCTCACTTTACACGTAGGTGATAACCTAGGTGGACAGATGGTTGAGAACTAAGTTGGAAGAAGGATGGATTTTAGACAAAACATCGACAACAATTTCTATACGCAGACGACACTCAGACACCCAGACGACCAGACGACGTCCCGCCCAGCATGATTAAAGAAGAACAAAAACGCGATCCCAGACACCATATCTTAACCTGCCTTCACCCCTTAGGCAACCAATATCCATCGCCACCACAACAACGATAACATCACCACACCCAGTTCGAAGCTATCGCTGATGTTTCCGAAGAACTCATCAAGCCAGCAACATCACCCCGTGTCTACTCTGACTCAGATCACCGTGAGCAGACGCGGACGCCCATGCTCAAGGGTATAAGGTATGTCAGGGAGAGGTGAGAATACGTCTCCAAGATATTTATTTCTGTGAATGGTAGCGTTTGTTTGGCTTGTCAGTTAGCATCGATACCACTTTTGGGACGTTGCGTTGCAGATTTATCTGGACTGAGCTAGACTATCAAACGGTTTTATAACCATGACGCAGCTCAAGGTTCTTTCTCCCGTGAGATGGCAGTATTGATGTTTCCGCGCAGCACCATGCATCACACTGAAACTGAAAGACACACGACGGTAGTTGTATAACAAAGGACCTGCAACGCAACGTCCCAAAATTGAAAAGTGGTATCAATGCTAACTCAAAAGCAAAACAAAACGCTACTATTCACACAAAAGAAACGAATTCATGTCCATCCCGAGAACCGGGATCAACCCCGCATCCAAACCAACTCCACGACGCCATCATACCCGCTCATCGAATGCCCCCTCTCATCCACCCAACGCGTATCATTCGCCCGTCGAATATACGTCTGCAACAAACTCCCGTCCTCCTGAAAAGAAGACTCAGCCATCTTCCACGCAATCTTCTTGCCAGTCTGCGAGAGCGTCCCCCGCTGCGGCCCCATCTTATGGTCAAGGTTCCAGCCCTGGTCGTCCTCGGCTCGGAACGTCTTCTCTACCTGGCTCGTGTCAAAGGTGATTCCGTGCGGGTACTGCGCAATCGAATATCCCGAGAGGATGAAATCGTCGGAAGTCTGGAATCGCTGCAGAGTGCAGTCCTCGCCGCCGATGTAGGCCAGCGCGGTGAGGTCGCTCGGCTTGGCATGGTGCCAGCTGCGGTAGTGATGGAGCGATAAGGGCCGGGTGCCCCATTCGTAGAATCCAGAGGGGTCTTCAAAGAGATCGAGCTGCCAGAGGTCGTGCATTGCCGTTAAATGGACCGCAGAGTGTTCTTGGATGCACTGCCGCAGTAGCCGGTCGCCCTGCCCATCCGCTTCATCGATCTTTTCCTCTGAGGAGCACTCCGCAAAGCTGTCTGTGATAGTCTTGGCAGTTGGACGCGAAAGAAATATACCTGCACCGCCAAAGGCTTGCATGCCGTGCTTCTCAACGGCAAGGCTATCTTCCGACAAAGCCCCCATGTACAGGGGGGACGAGGCGTCGTGCTTGGACAACTCGGCTAGCAGGGCATGCATGTTGGGAAAGAAGGTGTCGTCATCGCACAAGACGAACCACTTCTTCGTTTTGGCCTGGGGGTTCGTATACATTGTCGGAACGAGAGCCAAGTTTCTTGCCCCCATGGGCAGTTTCTCATTAGATGCGTAGACGTCGGCGTCTATTCCGGCCTCGTGGAGTTGTGCTCTGGCTTTTCGCAGCTGCCAGGAGCTCGCCTTCAGGAGCATGAGGACCAGTTTGCCGCCATTGGAACGGCTTGAGCCATCAGTCAACCAAAACGACCAGTCCTGTATCAAAATTGGGCCGGACGACTTAAATCGCTCAAAAGTGGTGGAAACCCCAAATATCAGTTCCGAGGCGTCGACTTCTTGCGGGAATTGCGAGGCGGATACCTGAACCTCGAGAGGCTCGGCGCAGGAAGATGCCACCGCGTTCTGGGCTGGAGAGTCCAGCTGTATTAACTGGAAGTCCTTTTGGAGAAGTCGCTGGTTCAGCTTCGTCAAGCTCTCGCGGTGGACATCCGGGCTCCGGGTCAGGTGTACTGCTCGTCGCAAGTACTGAAACGGCTTCTTCAAGTCGTATCGCTGCTGTATATCCGCAAGTCGCGCATCGCTCGCCTGGCATAACCATCTGTCGTCTGCAGTTGCGCCTGAGGCTTTTGTTGGCGATTTGTGCGAATTCGTAGTGGCTGGCGGTTGGCCGAACAAGCTTCTGGCTCGTGGCGGCGGGTAAGCGGGTCTCATGTAGAGAATCAGGGCCACAATGACACAAATGTAGATGGCGATGACGACGAATCGTTTTAATCTCCCCTTCCGGAGCGCCATATCTGGGATATCGAGCGGCGGGCGTCGAGGTTGGCTGGGCGAGGTTTTGTTTCGAGCGGCAGCTTTTTGCCAATTGATGAACCAGGTGACGGATCAGATCCAAGTTGGAAGATGGTTTCGATAACCGGCCGCTCACAGTCGGCGCTGCCTCTGCACAGCTGTTCATCTAACGGCCCCTGAGATGGATGGTTTACTTCAATCAGGTTGCCACAGTCCGTGCAGCAGAATGCTGAATTGAGTCGTTCCTTCCCGTCTGGATCATTCTGCGATCATCCGATCAACCCGACCAGCTGCGGACTCAGGATTCTATTTGAGGGAAGGAACGACTTGTTTAATCCCTTGCCGCATCCCGGACCACGACTTTTACACCGCCCCATGCAAGGGCCGGCGGTCGAGCCAATCAATCCGCGACTCATGGACCGTTTCATGTCGAGATTCGCGGAACCTTAGCTTTGGCGGCGCGCACCAACTTCACGATCGGCACGTCCGGACATGCGGCAGCACGTTTTTACTCGTTAAAGACGGAAGCTCGTGCACCATCGCGCGGCCCACGGGAAGCAGTATCATCAATTTCAATCAACACTGCGTGCGTTACAGGACCGTTTCCAGACCCGTCGTCGCCTCACAGTGGGCAATCATTGAAGCGAGATTGTGTCATTTGGGCTGGTATTACAAAGTACATACATACATCTACATCTGTACAGACTCCAGGTAATAGATGCGCACAACTTACAAAGTAGCACAGCACAGCGACCGTCAAACGTCGATCTTTCGCCCGTTTTGGCTGGTTCAGTAACTGATTACAATGTAGCACTAACGGAAGCCAAGACAAGAAAGGGTTGGGGTTAGGCGACCGAGCATCGAGGTGCGTGCTGAGTCCTGACGACGGAGTTGCTTCTTGGCCACGGAGTAGGTACATAGGTACCTCTTACATGTACAGTACCTTATACGCGCATGTGATTGGACACAAGCACGTCATCCAACTCCATAGATCACTGACAGGGGGCTTGCAGCCAATCATATCGCAGATCGATGAGGAGTACATTCGCCGACGGAGTAAATTCTATGTATGTGACCCCTTAGGTACACTGCCCAATTGGCCGAAAACTAGAAGTTATACCTAGCACATTGTCAAAGAGGTATTCGCTGCAACACGAAGAGACCTGGATCGTACTGCACCTAATGACAGGAAGAGGAACGCGGTATCTCCGCCAATTCGCTTCCAAAAGCCATGACGACTGCAGAATCGGCATCGGCGAGCCCGATAGGTACCCCCCGCAGTAATGAAGATCCATTCGAGCAGCCACCTCGTGCCAGGTATTGATGGTGGTGTCGGAGCACTGCAGCAAGAACGACTGACCGAAGTGATGAATAAAGCCTACAACACATTCGCAAGTGCATCAGCGACCGCTGGATGATCTCGACTCTCGAGGTTTCCCAAAATCACTCCTACCTACATAGTCGCAGCCCCATTGATGAGCAGGGGTTACCGAGAAAGAAACGGCGAGGAGGCGTTTCACTTGGTTCGGAAACACTCGGCCGTCATCGTGAAGGCAGGGCGTACGAATATAATAACAGCACGACTGAATTCATGACCCTCTACAGAGCGCTCATGGATTCTCCCACCGTCGCCGATTACGAGGCTCGCCTGGCAGACTGCGAACGCATGTCACACGAGGCGACGGCGTACTTGAAGCGATACTGGCTCAACAGACACAAGGAAAAGCTGGTGAAATGTTGGGATAGCCTCGTGCGACATGCGTTCACAATCTGCCAGGCGAGTCTCGTAATCGGCGGCGGTGGGAGAATCCATGAGCGCTCTGTAGAGGTTAATAAATTCAGTCGTGCTGTCGTTATCTTCGTACGCCCTACCTTCATGATGACGGCCGAATTGAGTTGACAGCTGCATTCGCAAGTAACTGAGAACGTCCTTGTTCATGTGCCAGGTGCACATGTTGATCCTCAGGTTAACAAATATAGCTTGAAGCGCGTCGACGAGAGCTGGTTCATTGTCTGCAAGCCACAGCTCGATTTGAATGCCGATGGACTCGAAGAGAGCTTTGAGCTCGGCTAGGACCCAGGTGTAAGACGCCTCGCCTGTCTGCCTCAACATCGAGACACCTAGATGAATCGTGCGATTATGGCCGTCTGAGCCAACCAGATTCAGCAGCGGGAAGTTGTACTTGTTCGTCTTGAAGGTGCAGTCGAGAAATAACACATCTGGCGAGGATTTCAAAATCTTAAGGCATAGTGGGTCGATGAAAGCGAGATGGGTGATAACATTGTCTGAGTCGGTCTTGTACCTAGTCAAGAGAGTAAGCGACTTGAGCCCGTCTAGCAACAGCTCTACCTCCACGCACCTGTACCAGTACTCTGCAGCCTCCAACTCCGCAAACAGCACCTCAATGTTGGACCGCCTAGCCATCTCGCTCTGATCCAAAGCTCGAAGTTCGTTGGCGAGGTCTTGACGTTTGAAAACTGCCTCGGGGAAGTTCTTTCCCAACAACAAACCCGCCTGTTTTGGACCTTGCACAAGAGGCCAATTAATTTTTAGCCACGTCCTCAGCTCATCATCGCGCGTTTCCCGCCTCAACTTCGAAAAGAAAAACACATCACGTACCGGAGGATGGTTGTGAATGATACTGGCTCTATTTGAGCACCATTTGCTCCTCCACTGGCCGTCCAGATGCGTATGATCAACCGCCGGAAGATGCAACTTCATCTTACAGTCAGTTCTCTGTGACGTAGCTCCTGGCCGTGGCCGCAATTGGTCTTCATCGACCATCACGCGGCGCTTCCCAGCGCGAGTGTAGACCATCAGAAGCTTGTGGTGACGAGTGTCGGTCCATTTCTGCCTCCTGTAACACATCCCATGCTCTTTTGCCCACGCAGTAACGCCAGCAAGGGCGTCATCGAAGCTCTCAGACATCACCTCTGGCGGTGGCATATGGTCGAATTCGCTGACATCGGCATTCCAAAGGTCTGTAAGGCCGCAATCCTCGCCTTCGACCACCTCAAGGCTCGCGGAGCTCGCCGTGATTACGACGACGCGGAATGTAATCTAGTACGCGCTGTCGATGCCGACGAGGTGCGCGTTCGAGCCCAGAGTCAGGACCTAAGACGCTGTCACGATCGTTTTCGGCGTTCTCCTGGGGAGATGGGCGACTAATAGAGCTGTCACAATCTTCACCCTGCGATGGTGGTGTCGAGGACGAGGGATGTCGCGCTGCGTAACGTGCCAAGCTGAGAGCTCGGTGGTTGCAATGATGAAGATGACGGCGAGCTCATCTTGAACTTGAGAAAACGATGGAAAGTAATAAGTATTGCTTAAAGATCGAGGTCGGGATGCTGTGAAATGGTGATTGCACGAAAGCTGTGATGGAAGAAAAAGTAGTTTTATTTTGTTGATGCGACGCGCCGCGTGATGGGGTGCTCCACTTGCCCACTGCTTTACCTCCAAAGTCCGCTAAGCAGAGTATGTACATACCGCGCTATCGGGGTACTGAAACACGCTACCTAAATACCTATGTACATACTTCGATTCTAGGTACCTAATGTACAACGTCGGGGTGGAAATTAAGTATGTATGTACGTATGTTGCATGTACCTTAGGAGAGGTAGTTCTTGGGGTGAAAAATAACGTCTCCCTTTTCCATGTCATTGATGATTGAGCTGGTCACTGTGGAGCTCATGGAGCTCGAAACGACGGAGAATATCGATCTTATACTCGTAACTCCGTACCTGGTGAAGTTGACGGAACTCGGAAGAGGTGGGGCGGGGCGGCCCCTACTCCGGTCAAACAGGGTACAAATGTAATTCCGATAAAGCTCAGCAGGCACTCTGTAGATTGTGCATATAGGGCCTTTTCCATCGAAAGCTTGAACCGTTCCTTTCGTCTGGTGGAAGGGTTTCCACAGAGACAGTGAGGCGAGCTTTAGGTAGGCCTCTCTCTGAGAAACATAGATTGCGTCCGTTGTCTTCCTATTTAAGAGCCTTACCCAATGACCTTACCCGTACATTAATACTTATCGATTTCCTGCTCTCAGCATAGATCTTTGCAGAGCTGAGCCACGACTTTCTCTCCTATTTTGTTCAGGTCTGGGGTAGGATGAGGCCTGCTATGGGCTTGATATTTGTTTGTGAACAGTGCAGATTCCTGATCGTCCTGGCCCTATTTGACGCACTGTGTACCGAGTACATCCAAGTACATATGTCCCTCTCTGATTAGGCGATCTTCGACCGAAGGAAAAAAGCAGAAGATGGCATCGCGTCATCGCCCGAGGACGAGGTTACATAGCCAACATCGTGCGCCTGCACCGTGCACGGTGCACCGCATGTAGTTCGTTACTGTGACAATGTTCGTGCTTGACAGAAGAACAAAACGCATCTCGCAAACGGCCAAGTTGCCGTACAATACTCCGTACTCTGTAGATGTGTATGTACGGAGTACATTGTAGCCGCTTCCTCGTGAGTCGTGTTACGTACCAGCGAACCCGCGCCACGCGGCTAATGCCGCTCATGCATCCGATTGCCCCGCACCAAGAGGCCAAGTGGTAGCAAACGTGAAACAACAAACGCAGCCATTGCCTATGATCAACCACTTCAACCTTCCCTCAACCTCCCTCAACCTTCTCGCCTCTTCTCAACCTAATTTTCCTCATCTCATTCCCTCACCCAAAAGTTGAAACAACTATTCCCGCCCTTGCTCAAGACAACCCGGCACGAAACTCTCACCACCATTCACCATGACGGTCACGCACATTGTTTCCTTTGGCTTCAACCGCGGTACCCCTCCCGACGCTGTCAAGAAGGTTAGTTACACCGCCACTCCCACTCCTACTCCCACTCCCACCCCCGCTCTCCCTTCTCCCTGTCCACATTCCCCTCCCGAAAGTCGAGCACTCCAAAAGACGGCGTCTTGAAAGATTTAAAAGATCATTCAATGCTCACTACTTTACATATAGCTCTGCGATGAATTGCTCGCCCTCAAGGATAACTGCATCCACACAGCTACCCAGAAGCCCTACCTTCTAAGCCTCAAGGGTGGGAGAGACATGTCAATTGAGGGCTTTCAGGTACATATCCTCCTGACTCCTTTACGGAGTACTCACCCATTCACCCATTCACCCATTCACTTATTCAGTCACTCCCTCTCCTCACCACACCCCTTTGCTGCACCAAACACTCCTTTTTACCAGTAGATGAAAGGAAAAGATCGTGTACAACACAAACACAGCACGTTGTTATGTAGGGAGTATCCAAAAAAAACTAAAAAACTCCAATTAACAAACTATCACAGAGCGGCCACACACACGTGTTTGTCTCGGAGTTTGCCTCCGAAGCAGAGCGCAACTACTACGTGAGGGAAGATCCCGTCCATCGGGCCTTTGTGCAGAAGTATATCTTGTCGTCGGACAGTATTGTCGAGAAGGCGTTTGTTGTTGATTTCGTGGCTGGTCAGTTTGAGGAGAGGTAGGTAAATGCGGGTTGGGTGCTCACTGCTGGATATATATCTGCCCAGTGCCCACTGCCTGGAGGCTAGAGGCTAGACTGTTTGAGCTGGTTGTTGTGGGCTGTTTTCAAAGCCAGGGAGGGGGTTGTAGGTAGCATGGCCACTTGGATCCGACTCGTGGCGGTCTTGATAGATTCTAATCCAGGTTGTTACCATGGGCCATGGAAACTCACACAGTCACACGTATACGGTATAGACAAGAAACAACTAGCTAGATCTAGATCCGAGGCGGCCAAACAGGTCGGTTTCTTGAATTGAGTTTCAAACACCAGCGTCCAGGAGGCAACACGACGGATCCGAGTCCGACTAATGAAACTTCAGGATTGCTAAGGTAACTGCCTTTCTTGTCTAGGTACACCTTCCACTCCAGTTCCCGACAATCGCATAACACGAAACCCCGTATGGATTCCCTTCTGAGGAAGTTCTCGTCACACCTCTATGGCTTGATATACTGCAAAACTCCAGTCGACTGTCGACGGTAGTAGGTGAAATGGCTCCTAATTTGATCGTCCGCGGAAGGTTTGATGTCCGAGGCGTTCCGGGACGTCTCGTTTCAAACACCGTCTGCGTCCATCAAAACGTTGCACGACGTGTCACGTCTTAGGGATAATAGACTGCGAAAGGAAGTCGTTGGGACACATCGGCGACCTCATAATCTCATTTCTCTATGGCCCAATAAGCACTGTCGGCCAGTCACGCCGAAGCTGAATCCTGACACAGACAAAAGAACTTGGACATAATAGATGGTATTGGTTCATACATATTAGATAAAAAGACAAACTTGCTGGTATTAATCATGTACCTCCACCCTGTTGTCCTCCTCTTGAGTCTTGGGCTCTGCCCAGTGCCTCACTTGCCCCCCCTCCTTTCTTTCTGCTCCTTTTCCTCTATTTGCTCATACTCCTCTTCATTTCTCTGCTCATGCTCCTTCTTCTTCTGCTCCTCCTCCTTCTTCTCATTGTTCTCCTCCTCATCTTCATTTCTCTGCTCATGCTCCTCCTTCTTCTGCTCCTCCTCCTTCTTCTTATTGTTCTCCTCCTCCTTCTTTTTCTCCTCCTCCTCGTCCTTCTTTCTCCGCTCTCCCTCCTTCCTTTCCTCCTCCTCCCTCTTTTCTTCCTCCTCCTTCTTTCTCTGCTCTTCATCCTTCTTCATCCTCTCCTCCTCGAGAGATGCCTTTATCTTGACGACATCGTCGGAAAACACCCTGTGCGCCTATTATGTGGCAGAAAGCAACGGTTAGCAGATCATCATCATTAGGTAGCCAGCAAGCCACAAATGAGCGAACTCAAAGAAACTCAAGCCACATACATTTTCCAGCTCCAGAACAATTTTTCCAAGCTGATGCAGATCCTCCTTGATGATCTCGCCGTTATACTTGGTCGAGTTGCCGATGAAAAACTCGGCCTTTTCTTCTGCCTTGGCTAGGGAGAGAAAATTATTGCTTTCATTTTGCGGTGTTGTTCTCCATTCATTCAGGGTAATGTTCACGTTGAAAATGCTCGCCTGGAGATGCTTGGTTCCTTTGACCCAATGGTTCTGGCGCGCGTCCCAGACGCTCTTGGTGCGATTCCAGAATCGCTGGATTTCATCTGGCAACTTGAGATGCGTCAACGGTGTGTTCCACTTGTAATTTAGCTGCTCGGATTTGTCTGCCCATTTGTTCATTCTGATGTCTCGGGCACCGGTCCCAGCGAAATGGACCAAAAAGTCGCCAGGATGGACAAAGGACGAGCCAGGTCTTTCATCGTCAGTTGCGTATGCGTTAAACCACTGCCCAAAGAAAAAGAATTAGCCATCTACTACTGTGTGCGGAGAAACGTGGCCGACGTACTCGCTGTGGGACCTTGGCAACATGATTGATGGACTTGCGTCTCTTCAGCAAAATCTCCATGGCACTCTGGTCCTGGAAAACTAGCTCGGTTTCTGGCTCGAAATCACGGAACGCGAGGATACCGGCAAACAGTTCCGCAGCGTAGCGTGACACCCGAATTCCAAATATGCCATTGTTGAGTCCGTTCCAATCATCCGAGATCAAGATATTGATATTCCTTAGTCCCTCGTGATCTTCGGGTGGCAAGAAAATCTCGAGAGGGACGTTGTAGTTGAGAATGATTGTATCAGCATCGAACCAGAACAGCCACTGGAGTCGCTGGCTTTCAGGTTTACGCAGCTCCCGCAATATCATGTAATGAATAAAGGCGGGCTTGGTCCAGTATCCGTCCAGCACATCCACGCGCTGGACAAACATGGGATAGCCATGCTGTCTATTGTGTCGTTTGTGGCTCTGCAACGCTCGCTCGTAGTGCAGCTTAGTACCGCCATACAGAATACTGATCTTGCCGATACGGGCCTGCTCGTCATGTAGATCGGCTGTTACACGTCAAGTCAGTATTGTGTCCTGTTGGTTTGAACATGACTCCTCTGCATGGCGCGCTTCCGACAAGTAAATGATTCAACCATGAATTCCCATCCAACACGATCACAATGAATTAATGAAGAAGACACCAAAAGACAAAAGCGAAGGCGAAAAAAGAGCAGAAAAAAGTGAGGCAGCGAAAGTGAGGTTGATGACTGACCGTGTGATCCCAGCAGAGGAGATCTTTCATCAGCCCATGATGCCTCAGAGGCGAAAGAAATCCGATAGCCGATCAAAGCGACCAAAAAAATTAACAGGACCAGAAGTGTGCGCCGTGCTCTAGAAGTAAGAGTGCCCTTGCGAAAGAGCACTCGAAGCTTGTCTTCCAACATGGCATGTGAGGCACCGCGGCAGCGCCCAGAGGCCCGTTCGTTTTCGGTTGGAGATGTTTTGTCCACCGAGAAGCAAGGCCACAATCGAGTCAAGGGCTGCAAAGGCAGTCATATAACGGCGACGCAGAGTTGCCGAAAGAGAACTTAGAGAAGAGACAAACCGCACACAGCACACGGGTTCGCAGTTCCGCCACACCTTGCCCATTCCGTCGGACTGTCTCCCCATTATGTTTCTAGGCCTGTCTCGCCATGGCCCATTTGCACGTCTTACGGAAATATGCGGCGGACGCCATGGAAGCACCCAGGCAGCAAGGCTGGGCGAAAGCATGCTTGGCCGTTGGAATGTGCCATCAGCTTACTGGCAACGTCGAGATGCTCATCGACAAGTTCGTGGACGAGGCGCGAAGGGATTATCGGCAGCGCTAACGGCTTTCGGTTGTGATCGAGACGCCAAATGCGCCATCTGTCCCAATCTAAGCCTGAATCGGTAACTCGGCCCCATTTCTGGACGCTTCGAGGTATGGAGGCGCACGACGGGTGGATGCCGTGAATGGCGATGAGCGTTGATGCGTATGCGTGACTCGTGAGCACTGAAAAGTGCATTGTGATTTTGCATTGCTTCGCTATCTGTTATCATGGAGTTTATTATTACGACGTGAAGGAGTGGATGAGCGTGTGGAGGATGACCGGACCAGGTACGTGGCCCCGTGGGTACCTATCGCCTTCGCTCCTGCCGTTTGCATGCTCGCAGGAGTCGCAGCTCCATCGCAATTCACAGCTTACTAATTTACATGCAAGTTGTCCTCGCAAGTCGCGACAAAATCCGTGTCGTCATCATATAACAGTAGGTAAGTTGTAACACATGTGTCTCGTCACTCGTGTATGCGCAGCCGGCGTGCCAAAGATCAAAGACTGTGATCTCAGACCTCCGTACGATCGTCGATGGCTCGATAAAGGGGCCAGCCTTTTGTCTCACGACTCACGAGACCCCAATATTAGTGAGACCGTCAGGAACCGTCAGCCTACATACATGTATTTGTAGGACTCATTGTGCACACTGGCTTCCAGGCATCTGATAGAATTGAATGTCTCATGCCGAAACGAGCGTGCCGATTAGTGGATCACGATTCACGGCCAAGTGGCCGGGCTGGGAGCCGGATATATTCCAGATTCCAGAGTCAGATTCCACAGGTTACAAAAGGAACAAAGAAGCCGCAATTGCATCGCAGGAATTCTGAATGAGTGCTTGTCCCGTTGCCTCGGAACCTTGCACCCAGGGACCAGATGCCACCCAAAACGGCTGCATCCATGATCCATCTGGGTCAGACTGGGTGTGACGTCTGTATCTGAGGATCGTTATATCGAGGCCACACAATATGTCAGCCGCCACTCCCGCCGCATCGTCAGCCGCAGCATCCTTTACCTAGCCCAAAGCAGCTTGACTGTCTAACAGCCGACAGACTTCAAAGTACATGCAATCGTCTTATGTACCAGCATTTCGACTTGCATATGACAAAGACTACTGAGCTGAGAGCCTGAGACATCCTGCTCGTTTATAGAATTGTTAATTCAAAGCAGCTGCACTTGATGAAGGATTCGCCTCAAGAATTCAAGTGTTTCTTTTAAATTCGGTTGACTTTCCTTTCGACCCGTTGTATGTGACGAGTGCGAATTCTCCGTCGCTTAGACTATACACACCGCGAGGAGCTGAGATACCTCCCATCTGTGATTGCATTCTCACACTTCCGGATATCACCGCGGAAGATGCGCGATACAAAGGCCAAGAAAAAATATCCCCATTTCACGACGAACTATCCAGATCAACGGTAAAGCAAGATAGCTTCAAATAGCACAGCAACTCATACACAGCCTTGCATATCTCCAGCTTCTTCTGCCAGTCCGTCTCCGACCACAAGTCCCGCAGCTGGCTTTCACAGACAACTATCACGATAAATTGCACATGATGCTCATCCACTGGCCAGGACGTCTTGTTGGGATTATAACCTAAGTAATGGATATGGCGAGAGTTGATGGCGGCCCTGGCTGTCTGGGTAGTTTTGTTCTTGTCGGGATCGCGCAACGACTAACTCGGCGAATTCGTCACGCAGTCGCGCCCGAACTCGGCCCACGCGCCCTGGACGAAGTCGACTTTGAGCCATTCCTCAAAATTGTCTAGCCTTTTATTAAAGATGAAGAGCTCGGAAACGAGGCGCTTGTGCTGAGCCGCGAGTTTGGCCACGGGCTGAGGGGTCGGACAGGAGCTCTGTGTTGGGGCAAGGTCCTGAGCAAGCGAGAGGCTCTGGGATTCCTTATAGCTGCTCATAGTTGTGGCTGTGGTTTTGCTGCTCTGTCTTGATATGACATCAAATTTTGGTGTCTAACCGTCCGACTGAAAAGTGAAGAGGTCCTACAGTTTTCGGGACAAAAGAAAGTCCAGGGAAGCAGGAGAAGTAGCAGTCAAATAGATTTTCGAAACAGGAGGCAAACGGAACAGCAGCCCGAGTCGCAAAGTCGAAACGATCGTGATTCATTGGCATGGTGCTGGCAAACGAGCACCCATGCTCCAGCTGGCAAGTGGCGAGTCTGTCGGTTTTGGCGTATCCCGGGTACATCTGCCTGATCGAAGAAAACGGCGGAAGACGTATGTGTCATGGTTGCTTCAGGAAACGTGACAAGTATGAACTTGGAGAGGAGCCAAATAAGTGAACAGCGAATGGACTGGTAATAAGTCGGACATTCTAACGTCTGCGCATGCATCCTCGCGGTGCGGTATACCTACTGTAGGACCTAATGAGACCATTTCAGTCTCCTCTCCGGGATTCTACAAGGCAAGGCTCAAAAAAAAGAGAAGAGAAGAAAAGAAAAGAGCAATTTCTCGAATTTGTTGCAAAACTGTTTCGACATCAAAAAAAAAGGGTGTTTCGGTAGAATCTAATTGAGGCCTGCCCGGATCGAACGGACGACCCTGTGGAAACTCCATCGCTGGAATCACATAATCTACCACTGATCTAAGGCCCCAATGAAAGAGAAGTGTCTTATTTTTAACTATATACCCAGCAGCCAGTAGCGCCAATCAACTCGCACCGCCAAAGCTGCTAGGGACCCACCTGCACCAGTGCTTCACGATTCCACGAAGTTGACGCAATTCCCCCACTTGACAAGTTCCCTCCCTCTCATCACCAATCCGCCACAAACGATACATATGTAAGTTTTCTCCCCCATCCTGGCATGAATGCATTCCACAGTCGCGGGGCTCCGCACAGGCGTCCGTTGCCTCGGTTCCCCGAATGTCCCCCAGTATGGACACACGTATATTACGGGGTACCCCAGATGTCATCGGCACCCAATTTAGCCATCAGCGCCTTGGCATCTTGAAAGGAGTAGATTGGCCAGTCGCGGGCAGATCGATGCCGCGGCTTGAGTGTCCTTATCATGCATGACGACTGGAGACTCGGATAAGCAAGTTGCACGCAGAGATACTACACATGTCACCCAGATAACACGGCCTGCTTTCCGCGGCCCCCGATGTCGCTCTATGCGCCATCGTTTTTGGTTCGAAGAGGGGAAAGGAACGGGAAAAGACGGTGATGGACGTTTCTACGCTCGTTGTTGGTATTTTTCTTCTTTCCTGACTCCTTCACGTTACTCGCGCCGTATGTATGTATCGTGTAGGAGCACATTCGTCTTCCTGTGTTCCGTGCCCCTCCGAATCTGTTCTAGAACACGCGATGCTTTGTGGTTGTCATCTGGACTCGACGTGTGTGTTTGACGAGAGATTTTGTGGTAAACTTGGCGTGTAAGCGAAGCGACAACGTCTGATCAGCTGGCGGAATTCGACCTGTACCAGACATTGAAGTCCGGTCGAGTTTCATCAGTCTGCATCCCCAAGATGGAATCAGTACCAACACATGCTCGCCGTCGCGAGAATAGCTCCAGCTCCAAGTCCAGTCGAACAGGTGATGGACGACGTGCAAGTTTCGTCGACGATGCCGCCGCCCTCGAGGCCATGGGCCACAAGCAGGAACTCAAGCGCAACTTCTCTATGCTGTCCATGCTCGGCCTTGCTTTCGCCATCCTCAACACCTGGACTGCTCTCGCGGCATCCATCACGCTCGCGCTCCCATCTGGTGGTTCTAGTGCTGTCATCTGGGGCCTCATCGTCGCGGGCATCTGCAATCTTTGCCTGGCTGCGTCGCTAGCCGAGTTCCTTTCGGCATACCCTACCGCAGGCGGACAGTACCACTGGGCGGCAATCGTGTCGTGGAAGTCATCCAGCCGCGGCATCAGCTACATCACGGGCTGGATCAACGTGTGTGGATGGGTGGCCCTCAGCGCGACGGGCCCTCTCCTGGGAAGCACATTCGTCATGAACATTATCCAGATGTTGCATCCATCGTTCAAAGCCCAGCCGTGGCACCAGTTTCTCATATATGTGGCCTTCGCCCTCATCGCGCTTGTCCTCAACGCGCTGCTCACGCGGTTACTGCCTTATTTCACAAAGGCCGCTTTCCTTTGGTCCGTGACTGGCTTCATCGTCATTGTCATTACGGCGCTGGCATGTGCTGCGCCCAATTTCCAGACGGGGGAGTCTGTGTATGGACATTTTAGGAATGATACTGGATGGCCCGATGGCATTGCGTGGATGCTGGGGTTGCTCCAGGGTGCATTTGCATTGACGGGTGAGTTATATCGTCTTCTTTCATGTAGTCCTTCACCAGACCCCGACGTCAACTCCAGCTCCCTGGCGACCTCTCACTCACTTATAGACTAGGTTTCGATGCAACGGCCCATATGATTGAGGAAATCCCCAACCCTCAGCGTCAGGGCCCAAAGATCATGCTCTACTGCATCGTTATCGGCATGTTGACCGGCTTCATCTTCCTCAGTGGTCTACTCTTCTGCGTCAACAACATGGACGACGTCATCACGGCCAGCTGGGGACCTCTTCTGCAGATTTTCATGGACGCGACAAAAAGTAAGGCCGGGAGCACCTGTCTGCTCATCTTCCCGCTCCTGTGCATGGTCTTCACCACGGTCACGCTCGTCTGCGCCAGCACGCGCATGAGCTATGCATTTGCGCGGGACCGCGGCATGCCGTTTAGCAGCTTCTTCGCGCGCGTTCACCCCACGCTCGACGTCCCTCTGAATGCGCTATTCTGGACCGTGGGTTGGGTGATTGTCTTTGGATGCATCTTCTTGGGATCCAGCAGCACGTTCAACGCCATCACATCGGCGGCGGTGGTTGCGCTGGGCGTGACGTATGCGATTCCGCCTGCCATTCACCTCCTTCGTGGGCGAGCCATGTTGCCTGAAGATCGGTCGTTCAAAATCCCTGGGGTTTTCGGCTGGGTGTTGAACATTGTAGGTCAAATTTCTTTTCGCCCTCTTTTATTTGAGCGCTGTTCCAAAACACATAAGACACGTGCGCATTCGTGACTCGAAGAAAGCGAGACATCAGAACGCGAAAAGCTAAAATCTCCTTCTTAGATCGGCATCCTCTGGACCATTGTCACCACCGTCCTCTTCGTCTTCCCCCCCGAACTGCCCGCCACAGCCAACAACATGAATTACTGCATCGTCGCGTTTGGCATCATGCTCGCTATCGCAGGCACGACGTGGGTTCTCGATGGACGCAAGCACTTTGAGGGTCCGCGGTTGGGACACATTCAGGGGATGGAGCCGCCTGGGGAGCATTTTGATGAGGGCGGCGTGTGGGCGGATGGGATCGGCAAGAGCGGGGAGTAGACTTTTCTCTCCATGTATTGACAATTTTGTTTGAGAGAGAGATATGTTTCGTAGTCGGCTGCATGTTGATCAAAGCGTCTGAAGTTGTGCTGCGTGGCTCGTGGCTCCTGCCAAAGGGCATTTACATATTATCCTCGGCGTGAGCAACATCAATCGTGGAACGAATTCGTAAGTTGAGGACAATCAAATATCCGGCTTTCTCTTTTGTCCTTCACCACCAAAAACAGCCCTTTTTGAAGACGACGTCCGGTATTTACGTCAGTCTGCATTAGTGGGATTGCATGAGCAAGGTATGGCAACACCTTGACCCCTCTAAACTTTTCGGTAGACTGGCTTCTAGCGATAAAGGCCGCGGTCGGTAAAAAAATCTAAATCACAGCGGAGAGCGTGCCGTTATTGATTATGTAGTTCGTTCGGTTTATAAAGTAGTTTATCTCCGGCAAGATGTGAATCTGGCCAAAGCAGCAGCGCAGGATTGACGGGCCACAAGGACATCTCTAGCTGGCGAAAGGTGATACATGATGTGATTGTCAGCTAACCCTCAGCCGTAGAAAGAGTGATCAGAGCCACTGCGTCCGCGCTTCACGTCTCAAAGAATACAGTTGTCTTCTTATACCTTTTTTGGGGTACATGTATAGGTACCTGGATGTCCCCTATGTCCCCGGTTATTGCCTTCGTCCGCGATTTATGCCGCCCACTCGTCTGTGAAGTGAGTGGGGCTACCTTTTCACGAACGAAACATTCGCCGTTGCCTACAACTTCCCATTGTGCCTCTCACGTCACGCATCCACCCGCGCGTTCAATCCGCCACGAAATGAAATCAAGTTTCTTCCCGCATGGATTCGATTCACGACGCGAGGCGCACACGGATTCGGCGCCTCGGTTCTCCAGATTGTCATAGGCACATAATTCCGCCATCAGCGTTCCTTGAGAGGATGCAGCTGGGCCAGCCACTCGGTGCGTTGGCTTGGGCACGCTCATCGAGATCGAGCATGACGACGTGAGACTCGGATACGCTCGAATAGAAGCAGTTGCTCGTAGCGAGCTGGCTTCCTTTTTCGCGATCACCATGTCGCCTGTATGCGTGCGTGGCTTTTGTTGAGAGGGGGGGCAAAAAGCGCGGACAAAACGGCGATGAAGAGTGGCTTCCACGTGTTGGCCTTGATCTTCCCTTTATCACCGGTACTCACATCGTACTTATCCTTTGTATGAGGATGACCCCTTCGCCTCGTGTGTTTATTCTTCTGGCTACTACTGTATTTTACACGCGATGCTGTGTGGCCGGTATCTGGTTTTGACGCGTGTGTGACGAGAAATTTGGCCGCAGTGGTCGACTTGTGCCAGACTAAATCAAGTTAAGAGACTACTCGAAATATTCGGATTGTTCTTGATTCAAATCCGCAAGATGGAACTAGTACCAACACATGCGCGCCGTCGCGAGAACAGCTCCAACTCCAAGTCCAGCCGGAATGACCGCGGACGAGCCAGCTTCGTCGACGATGCTGCCGCCCTCGAGGCCATGGGCCACAAGCAGGAACTCAAGCGCAACTTCTCTATGTTATCCATGCTTGGCCTCGCTTTCGCCATCCTAAACACCTGGACCGCTCTCGCGGCGTCCATCCCTCTCGCGCTCCCTTCAGGCGGATCTAGCGCCGTCATCTGGGGCCTCCTCGTTGCCGGTACCTGCAATCTTTGCCTGGCTGCGTCGCTGGCCGAGTTCCTTTCGGCGTATCCTACCGCTGGCGGTCAATACCACTGGGCAGCCATTGTGTCGTGGAAGTCATCCAGCCGCGGTATCAGCTATATCACGGGCTGGATCAACGTGTGCGGATGGGTAGCCCTCAGCGCGACGGGGCCTCTCTTCCCCAGCACGTTTATTATCTACATCATCCATCTTCTGCATCCGACATTCGAAGCTCAGCCGTGGCACCAGTTTCTCATCTATGTAGCATTGTCCCTCATCGCACTCGTCTTGAATGCATTCTTCACCCGGTTGTTGCCGTATTTCACAAAGGCCGCTTTCCTGTGGTCCCTAACCGGGTTCGTCGTCATTGTCATTACGGTGCTGGCATGTGCTTCGCCCGATTTCCAGACGGGGAAGTTTGTGTATGGCCAGTTCAGAAACGATACAGGATGGCCCGATGGCTTTGCGTGGATGCTGGGGTTGCTTCAGGGCGCATTTGCATTGACGGGTGAGTGGTTCCTTTCCATTATCTTCGTGTCATGCTATAGATTTCCGGCCCTGCTTATTTGATCTTGCTCTTGATTTCCATTTCGGGACTTCTTGTTCTCTCCCATACTATGCCCTCGATACTATGTATCCGAGTCGAATTTTCGGGTTGCATTAAATACTCAGCCTCCAAGGAACTGCTACCACTTCATGACACATTGCTGAAATCTATTCTAGGCTTCGATGCAACCGCTCACATGATTGAGGAAATCCCGAACCCTCATCGCCAGGGCCCCAAAATTATGCTCTACTGCATCGTCATTGGAATGGTCACCGGCTTCATCTTCCTCAGCAGTCTCCTCTTCTGCGTCAACAACATAGACGACGTCATCACCGCCAGCTGGGGCCCCGTCCTGCAGATTTTCATGGACGCAACCAAGAGCAAGGCCGGAAGTATCTGTCTTCTCGTTTTCCCGCTCTTCTGCATGCTCTTCACGACTGTAACACTCGTCTGTACCAGCACGCGCATGAGCTATGCGTTTGCACGAGACCGCGGCATGCCGTTTAGCAGCTTTTTCGCGCGCGTCCACCCCACGCTCGAGGTGCCCTTGAATGCCCTCTTCTGGACCGTGGGCTGGGTGATTGTTTTTGGTTGCATCTTCTTGGGATCCAGCAGCTCATTCAACGCAATCACTTCGGCGGCGGTGGTTGCACTGGGCGTGACATATGCAATTCCGCCTGCCATTCACCTTCTTCGCGGACGCTCCATGCTACCCGAGTACCGGTCGTTCAAGATCCCTGGAGTTTTGGGTTGGGTTTTGAACATTGTAAGTTTTTTGCGTCATGTTCCATTGGGAAAGTAACAAATGTCAAGGGTACCAATAAAAGGAAGAAGAAAGACATCAGACTATTTGAAACTAACATCTTTCTAGATCGGCATTATTTGGACCATCGTAACCACGGTCCTCTTTGTCTTTCCTCCTGGAATCCCGACTACAGCAAACAACATGAACTACTGCATTGTCGCCTTTGGTATCATGCTCGCCATTGCAGGCACCACATGGCTCTTTGACGGGCGAAAACACTATGAGGGTCCGCAGCTGGGGAGTATTCAGGGAATGGAACCGCCAGGCATGGACCATCTGGGTGAGGTTGGCATGCGTGCTGATGGTATGGGCAAGAACGAGGAGTAAGCTTTTGATAAGGTACCGCGGTAGCTCAGTTGAGAGATCTTATCGACATGGGATCTAAGTTTGATCAATGAATATTGACATCTATTTCACGTCGCCGTACGCACTCTCCCCTTCTTATCCGACCTGAAGGCTGACGACGTTCAGGCCGCTAATCAAGCATGTCGGTCAAGTGCTAACTACGACGCTCAAGCTTTCGAGCCCGAACGCTATAATGAAACTCTGAACCGCGACGTTGCTTCGAGCATCACAGCGGCAGTTCCGCTCTAGACTCTGCGGGGCGCTTTTCGGCCAGTACTACGTAAACACGAAGAGAAGGAGCAGGAATTTACGGAGAATCTCGTGAGAGTTGCCCGAACTGTTCCAGCGAAATCCCGGCAGGGTCCCACCACTTTTCGAGTGACAAATGCAGGATAGAAGCGAACAACAGCTTCATATGCATCCAAATTTCTCATATGGCTCCACAGGCAAAGGGTTGACGGCTAAGCGTCTCAGATGACGGCCGACGCAGCAGGGCCCCGACAACAACCTTGACGGACCAGCAAGGTACACTGTACAGATGGCGGCAGTGCAGCAGAAGGCAGTGGCACGTAACGCCCGACGGAAGTGAGGGCCGCTTACCGAAGCGGAGAAGCGCCACCCCTGTATCGTCCGGTAAGAGAAACGTAGTTCTCGAAGGTACGCGAAGGTACACCCTGTCGAGAACCCTAGCGTATGACTCATGAGGGCGACCTTGGGTTGAGGCTGAGGCGCGGCCTTCCATCTGAGTCTTGACAGATATCGTCCCTCCTGCGCGGCGTAGGATATACTGAGTCCAGGGCAGTGACCAACGAGGAGAAAGATGTAGCGCTGGCTGAAATTCTGCCTGCAGGAGCAGAGCCCTCCTGGACAATATTCCGGCAGACTCGGACCATCGAAGCGGCTTGGCGTCTCCCTCCCATTATTGAGCATCACCCGAAAAGCCTGCGGTGCCTTGAATTAAAAAGGGATGCGCTCTACCAGACCTCGAGAATGGAGATGATAACAGAGAAAAGCATTTTTCGGAGGTCACCTTTGGGACGCTGACAGCGCCGCACGGAACCATCATGGAATATGCATACTTCAATCTGAACTCTCGGCAGCCTTCGATACGGAACTTCACAGGACCCTCGTAAATGTGATGACGCTGGTATACCTCTATGACCACGGCAACGTGGAACCTTGGAGAACGGGCCAGTCGAAGCTCGGTTTGAGAACTACCTTACGGCGGGTCTTTCTCTCACAGAAGCGTGAACGCAGGGCACTCTGTTCTGCTCTACGTAACATGATGCCCGCGGGCCGCCGCTCCAGGTCTCAGGAGGAACTCAACCGAGCTTCGATTTATAATCGCAGGAGTCTCTCGATGACTAAAATATGTAGTATTATCTACGGGCCAACATTGAAAGAGGCACGGAACCAGCTTGGGTCCGCATGGGAGATTTGCCAAGAGTTTTCCGCGAAATTAGGCCCGAGTTTATATCCATGCAAGGACGAAGTAAATTATACACGACAACGAAACGCGATCACACCCAGTTGGAGTCCAGTTGACTGTTGGACTCGGCCACGGTGTAGCCCATGGGAGTCTGCTACTAATTTCTCCTCGGTGTCTGAATCTATTATCCCTGTGAATTTTGAGATAGAGAGCTCAACAGGCGAAGACGATCAAGGCTACACGTTGCGTAACTACCTAGAGCGGCAGTGGCTTGTCATATATATGCCCCTTCCAGAAGGCACGCCGCACCGCACCTGGCACTGTGGCACACCACAAGCTGTGAGGGCAACGATGACGCACGAGCGGGATGAAAGCTTAATCGCTTCCCTCATTCAATAGTGTGGCGCGTCCACAAAAGCACGCCTGCTACATATGTACATACACATGTATTTGAGATCGAGAGGCGGAACGCTAGCAGCATTCCAGCCTTTGCGGACCGCCCCCGCACCAGACGGGTCTCATCCCCAGAAAGGCTAATTATCGCGCCCCTGAATGGATAACGGGAACGATGGGATTATGAAAGAGACGCTGCTAAGCAAGCCATCCCCAGCAAACCCCCTGGCTTCGGATTCCACTCTACGAAGACAGTCAATGGACTCACAAGCCGCTCACGAAATGCGAATCCGCAGCTTTTGTACAAATGCGTTCAGGGGACACTACATAGCCATGAATAATGGAGATCTCAGATACGGCACAGACTTGCCAGGATATCGTGAAATGATGCAAGCTTCGTCATCTACTAACGAGCCTACGGCCTATGTTACTTCGCGGTCGCTCTCCGTGGCATGGACAATTTAGCGTGGCGCTCAACAAACTGCAACTTCGCGCACATCACAGTCAAATGAGTGGATAGAGTACAGACTACCTACAGACTCGGACGAATACCAGTGGCCACAGTACCCTGGCTCGATCACTCGAAGTTGCCGTGAGAAGCCGGATAAATCCCTATATAGTTTCCGCTACCCGGTTCGCCGTTCCTTGGTGTGACTGGAAACAGCAACTTAAGGGACCGAAGCGGCCCGACACGCAGATAGTCAACGTTAGCGTACATGGGTCTCTCCCCTGTTCCAGGGGTTTTTCCTGTCTGAATTAGACAGCAGAGGTTCTAGCATCGAAATGCATAGCTGGGTAAGCCCGTCTTCCATCAAGTGACAAAATTTGTCATCATGTTCAAGTTCTGTGCGAGTCTGACGTCTGAGATTTGAAGAGTGTGACTCTGGAGATAGAGGAGCCGAACGGTGAGATGGGCATCCGTTGAGGCTGCATGTTACATGTTACGGTCAATGACAAATGTACGTGGTACGCCTGTGTATGTGTATGTGTATGTGTATGTGTAAGTGCAAGTGCGATTCGCAGGAATCAGATCATTTCTTGGACAATTAAGGTATTAACACTCGCTTACAAACAGAAGGAAAACGGCCTAAGTTCGAACATGGCGCCGGCTTAAGAGGAATAAAATTATATTGGGGCCTGGACCGGACACCCCCGTGGAAACTCCATCGCTGGAATCATCTCAACTACCAACCTGCCTACATACGGTGGTTGTATTCAACACACTGGTTCTGATGCCACAAGGAAATATTTATTCCCTCAACTCCGTAATTTTATTTATAGAACTACTACCGCGGCAATCCAATAGCGCTCAAGTCAATAGTTGACCCGTTCCGCACCAGCCAAGGAGCCGCCAGGATCGCATCGACCCAAGCACTACAACCTCATCCAGAACTTGACGCAAACCTTCTTCCAACTTACACTGATACCTCCCGGGTCACATCACCTGCACAACTCTCATCCTATCACTTTTCCACCAAAAAGAATCAAGGTTTACCGTCCCGTCCGGCGTCCACCCGGCGTGGATGCATTCTCAACGGTCGGCCGAGTGTACACTGGGTCCAGACTCCATTGGTTCTATGAAATCCGTATCGATATTTGTTTCAACTTTCCCATGAGGCGGAACAGATCGGCCTGCGCCAGGGAGATCGATGCCTCCATTTGGGCGTGGAGACTGGGCTTGACGGGCTGAAGACTCACAGACACTCAAATGCAACGTAGAATTTCGCGATTCACAGAAATTTATCCCGGATTACGCAGGTAACGGGGCCTGATTTCTGAGGTTTAATGCCGACGGCCGTTTTTTTATGCACGATCCTTTTCTCCGTGGAGGAGAAATGGGCCTAGGGATAAGAAAGATATGGAGAGTCTGTTCAATTTTCAGGAACGTTTTCTCATTGCCTTCTTTATATAAACTGTCTTCAATCCGTGCATGCGTGCGTGTATCGACGAGTTGACGAGTCGAAGTGAGAAGTACATTCATCTTCTTGCATTCCGTGTTTCTGGCGAATCATACTGGAGCTGCGATACTGACTTCTGAGCGGACGACATCGAATCTTTGGAATCAACGCATGCGAGTTGACAGAGGGACTTTTCGCGCAAGCTTGGCGTCTAAGCGAAGAGGCGTGTGGGTGAGCCGGCTGAAGTCCAATTACGACAACCAGGGCTTTGAAGTCCTTTCGATATACTGAGATCGTTTCATTGAGAGTCCGCAAGATGGAATCATTAGAGACACACATTCGCCGTTGCGACGACAACTCCAGCTCCAAGTCCGAGTCCATCCGGTGTGTCCGCGAACCAAACAACTTCGTCGACGATGCCACCGCCCTCGAGTCCATGGGCCACAAGCAGGAACTCAAGCGCAACTTCTCCATGCTGTCTATGCTTGGACTCGCTTTCGCCATCCTAAATACCTGGGTTGCCCTCTCGGCGTCCATCTCGCTCGCACTCCCCTCAGGTGGCTCCAGCGCCGTCATCTGGGGCCTCCTCATCGCCGGGACCTGTAATCTCTGCCTGGCCGCATCGCTGGCCGAGTTCCTCTCCGCGTATCCTACCGCCGGCGGACAATACCACTGGGCGGCCATCGTGTCGTGGAAGTCGTCCAGCCGCGGCATCAGCTATATTACGGGCTGGATTAACGTCTGTGGATGGGTAGCCCTCAGTGCGGCGGCATCTCTCCTCGCAAGCACCTTTGTCCTTAATATAATCAATTTGCTGCATCCGGCGTTCGATGCCCAGCCGTGGCACCAGTTTGTTATTTATATTGCCTTTGCCCTCATCTCGTTTCTCCTCAACGCCCTACTTACTCGGTTTTTGCCGTATTTGACAAAAACCGCTTTCCTGTGGTCTGTGGCCGGATTCGTCGTCATTGTCATTACGGTTCTGGCATGTGCTGCGCCTAACTTCCAAACGGGGCAGTCTGTGTATGCTCATTTTCGGAATGAGACTGGGTGGCCCGATGGTCTTGCGTGGATGCTGGGGATGCTCCAGGGTTCGTTTTCACTGACTGGTGAGTTTGTAAATCAGCTCTTTTTCTTGTTAGCACATCTTATCCTTTGGCTTTCTTCTTCTTTTCTTCCATGCGATCTTTGGCTCCGTTGTTCGAAATCTGCTCCATCTCACCGTATTGTGCCCCGTCACTTGTGACTTGTGAGATGGACTCGATTTTTGAGGTCGTATCCAAGACTCGGTCGTATTGAACAAGTTACAAGTCACAAGACTAACCCCAAATACTAAAACTTCGACACGACCACTACTTCACGGCCCGTCACTCACATATATTCTAGGCTTCGACGCAACCGCCCACATGATTGAAGAAATCCCAGACCCTCAGCGTCAGGGCCCTAAAATCATGCTCTACTGCATCGCTATCGGCATGGTCACCGGCTTCATCTTCCTTAGCAGTCTTCTCTTCTGTGTCAACAACATGGACGATGTCATCACGGCCAAATGGGGCCCCATACTGCAGATCCTCATGGAGGCTACCAAGAGCAAGGTCGGGAGTATCTGTCTGCTCATGTTCCCGCTCCTGGGCGTCACGTTGGCCATCATCGCCATCATGTGCACCAGCACGCGCATGAGCTATGCTTTCGCACGAGACCGTGGCTTGCCATTTGGTAACTTCTTAGCGCGCGTCCATCCCACGCTCGAGGTGCCCTTGAATGCGCTGTTGTGGACTGTCGGCTGGGTCATTGTCTTTGGATGCATCTTCTTGGGATGTAGCAGCTCGTTCAACGCCATTTTATCATCGGCTGTGGTTTGTTTGGGCATGACTTATGCGATTCCGCCTGCCATTCATCTTCTTCGTGGTCGCGCCATGTTGCCGGAGGATCGGTCATTTAAGATCCCTGGAGCTTGGGGATGGATTTTGAACATTGTAGGTCTCTTTCCATTCTCTTTTCCATCCTATCTTTTCAGTCGAGTCCTTGAAGAACGAAATGGAAACTTCATACAAATGTATGAAAGAACTGGAAAGTTTGAGAGTATCAGGCGATCAGAAGTCTAACTTTCTCTTTTCAGATTGGCGTCGTATGGGCAATTATAACCACCGTTCTCTTCATCTTCCCTCCCCAGGTCCCGGTCACAGCCCAAAACATGAACTACTGTATCGTTGCCCTGGGTATCATGGTAGCCATCGCAGGTACGACGTGGGTACTTGATGGTCGAAAATGCTACGAGGGTCCGCAGTTGGGGCACAATCAGGAGACGAAGCTCTCTGGGGATAGTTCGAATAAGGACAGCGCGTATTCGTATAAGGAAAAGATGGACAAGACTGGGAATGAGGCCTCTGCTTAGGTATTCAGGTAGTCCAATGCAGACATAATTGTCCTGATTACATGAGCGTTGATGAACCTGATCAATGCATCGTCGGAGTGTCTTGCCGTACGAGTGAAGGGACCGAGCAGGCCTACCCTACATACTGATGATTGAGTTTTAGATCCAACAGCGTGAAACCGGAAACAGCGTGCAGCGTGCAGCGTGCTAATTGTGTTCGACGAGTTTTGTGAGTAAGTGTCTTTTCGTGCTGTGTCTAGACTCTATCGCCCGTCGTAACTCTAGAGGGATAAGATAGCTTGTGGTGACCTTTGACACACCGCAGCCAGCACTCACACAATTTTCTTTTGTGTACGAGTACCAGTCACAAACGACATACGTTACACGGGTGTATGACGACAAGACCTGCTTTTGTTTAAGTGTTACTGACGAGCTTCGTTCTTCCACCTTCCCACCTGTCCCGCCTTATCCCTTATACACAGGACAAATGTTAAGCAATGTTACAGAGGGGATTTCTGTCCAATGAGCTGGAGAACGACTGCAGCCATCGTATTTTCTGACACGTACGAAAAGAAAGCCAGGACCGTAATTGCTTGAAGACATGGACTCAGTCTCGTGCAACAGAGTTGCGCTGGCTGTGGAATGAGAAAGACGACAATTAGTCTAATGCTCGTTGTACTGCAGTGAACTTAAAGCGCCGGCGGAAGACGACCAGAGCGAGAGGGGACAATGATTTCCTCATGAATTGATGGAAATTGGAGTGTGAGAGCGTCCAGAAATGGCCACAAGTGTTATGCGGCAGGACACTTAATTGACACTGACAATGTCCGGAGATAAAAGCGGCAGTGCCTGCGAGCCACTCGGAGAGATTGTCGTGTCGAATGCTCGGCTTGCACAAGAAAAGCTTGCCGGCGCGGGTAAGGCGTTCCTACCGCATCGACATGCTCGCAATGAGCCTAGCGACTAGCGGGCGGCTGCTTCATCGCACAGAGACAGGATCCAGTGACGCCTGAAGAACGGAGGGCGGCAGATACCGTACATAGTTGGTTGGTCCGGGTCGTGGTTCAGAGATGGTTAGCGAAAGAAACAGGTCCGACAACGCCACGGTGGAGACCATCTCACTCGGGATGTCGTTTTTTTGCGAGAATCCCGGGTTGATCGACATGAGGTAGGCACTGTAGGTACTCTGTAGGCCGGCATTACATACATACATACTTTGTAAGCCAACGATACATATGTAATACATATGTACCAATTTTGCAGGTTGGAACGACGTGGAACTTGGAAGTGTTCTTCAGCGAGGCTCGCCAGATCTAGAGTTCTAGACAGACTCTACGTTTTCCACTGCCGACTCCAAGGTCTTCGACGCCAACGTGGAACCCCAATCGTCCTGTCGCACGGTATACAATCGGCATGTAGGAGGTACCGCTCGAAAGTAGACAACTCTTTCTTTCGTGCAACACAACCCGCAATAGCTGGCAGCTAACCCTCGTGAAAGACTTCTCTGCCGACACGATTCACGCTTCGGGCTGCTGTTCAGCGTCAACACATGGCTCCTATTGTACCTGGATCCTGCTGCATTACCTCACTGAACAGTTCCATATGTACGAATGTAGTTCATCGTCGATGGGTCGACGACTTAGGTTGTACATACATACATCTGAACTCAGCGCGACTGAGACCGATGGAGTGTAGCCGCGTTGTGGTTGCCTCGCTCTGCTTCTTCGGAGAAGGATCTGTCAAATCTCCTGAAGAGATCCGGGCCCCAGCCACACACGCCACCTGCAAGGATTGCGAGGCGGCAGCTTGATCGAATGACCAGCGTGGGGTTCGTCGACACACCGCCTGGCGATAATTGCTGAGAATTGCACGCGTCGCAGGTATCGACGATAGAGTTCTGGCTCAGGTGAAGAGAAATGCGCGGATTCAATCAGGTATGTAGTATGTATGTATGTATGTAGATACATAAAGTTTTGGAGAGGCGGTGACGGACATGCGTGTACCGGAAGACACAAGGCAGGCACGACGTTCTGTAGGTACTTTCCGGTGCCACCACATCCGGTGCGTTGACAGCTGGACCCCGCGACTGGCGGCCAACGACTTGGCGGCCGGACAGCTGGCAGCCGGATCGTCGACGGCCGGTCGCATGCATATCGTGAACTGTGAGCGGTCAACTTTCTGCCCGTGCGGCCATACAGACTTGTCCACCTCAACCTTCTCGCTGCCCAAGTGCCTATCACAACAACAACAAGAACAACAACAACAAGAAAAACGACGACGACGACGACGACGACGACAGGTAAACACCATGAAGCTGCGCCGTCGCTCATCGTCGATCGACGTCCTAGGTACCTATTTCCTCCCCACCCTTTCGAATCGACCCGACCCATTACGCCGGGATCACGACTCCATTTTTTCTCCGCTACCCCGCCTCAGTTACCTCAATCGCTCCGTCATGCACAATGCACCGCCGATGCGCCGGCCGGTGCCTCATCTCCCCAGGTTCCTTCATCGCCAATCAATGCGACGGGATGAACAATGGACTGGAGACGAACCGCACATGGATTGTACCGCGCTCGGGTTCATCACGTTCATGCCTCCTTTGCCCTGACCTGTTCTGGTCTAGTCCCTCTGCCCAACTCAGAGCCACCATGCCTCATTTGCTTGTCTGTTTGTCGACATCACCATCCTGTCCTTCGCACCTTTTCGCCTCTTCGGGTTTGTTGGCCTACTCTTCACAATGGGCCTTCGTTGTATCGGGATTGGCTGATGTCGGCATGCCACGTACGATACATCGTGTAGATCTCCATTCTGCTCTAGCTCAGGATTCCTAGCCAAGGCTTACCTAGTTGAAGCTGATCGCCCATCCTCACATCGTCACGTTCGCGCATCTTGTCTCAGTTGTCTCTATTCTGCTCTCTATCAAGCGAGAAAACCCTCCTCCCATGTCCTGTCCGCTCAACGCAGCTACCATTTACAAACCAGTCATCATCGGTTGCTCGTGTCACGACGGTATCTTGTGCGATTCACCAGGAGTTATCTGTCCCGTATCATTTTCGCCACCAGACTACACTCCCAGCGCCAGCATTTGTCACGGGTACGAATCGAGGGCTTCGAGGCCAGCTTCTTCGACGCCTGAAACTCGGAAGGTTGAACCTGCACTGGCAATCCCTTCACTCTGTTGACCCCGATTGTTACGGCCGTAGGCCTGTGGCTGTATCTGAACGAGACCTACCTTGAGCATCAGCAGTAGTACGGCATAACCTGCTCGACACTTCGGCCAGTTTGGTACACATTGGATTGAGATAGTATCGCCCCTTTCTGATATAATTTGACACTCACCCCACCACCTTTGTTGTAATTCGAGAGTCGACGAGACACAATTCGGGCTCGTGCAGGCAAGGGACTCGTTGCGAAGTTTCTCAATTACCCCAGAAGCCAACAACGAAACATGGCCACTTCAATACGCCTCCATTGAAAAATGTCTCCGTTGCGTCAGCCGGCCACCACGCAACAAGCTATCTTGCGAAGACCACCTCATTTTCCCCTGCTTCTTTGTTCTTGCCGCCACGGCCGGCTCTAACCACGAAAGACAAACAAAACGACACTCTGCATGCCTGCTCGACTCTACGCCTCGCCATGTCTTCCACATCGGAAGGTGATGATGGAACAGTGCCGAACAGAGGGCCGTCTGTGTTTGCCGTCACAACGGCAACACTAGCTCTGGCCTCGGTGTTCGTTGGCGCCCGCATCATTTGCAGGTACTGGATTGTTCGACGCGTGACTTGGGATGACAGAATCATGATTCTTGCCTGGATCTTGGCCCTATTCCTCTCATCTGCCATCGACTATGGAGTTATGGTAGGCTTGGGCAAACATGATTCGCATATAAGCGATGACGACTGGCCGAAGTTACGTCGTGCTGAATATGTGTTTTCCATCTTATACAACCCTGCGCTGATGGCGGCCAAAACGAGTATCTTGGTATTTTACTTGCGCTTGGCCAAAAATACCCAAGTCATCTTGCGGTATGCCTCGTGGGTCACATTGGCCATTGTCAATGTTGCCGGCCTGGTCCTCACCTTTCTAAACATATTCCAGTGCAGTCCCGTGGCCGCGGCCTGGTCGACAGAAGCAAGCTCTGCAGCAAAATGCATTCCACTTCTCACCGAGTTCATCTGCGCCGCCCCCGTCAACATCGTCACCGATCTCGCCATACTCGCGCTACCCATACCCGTTCTGACGGGGATGCGACTACCTATACGACAGAAGGCGATCCTCGTCATCACCTTTTCTTTGGGTGTATTTGTCACAATTGTGGACGTTGTGCGCATCTACTATCTACAGCGAGCCATCACAGATGTCCCGACCGGTATGTCTGACGATCCGAATTCGCGGTTCGGAGGGAGTGCCGACTTTGCCTGGAATGCCTCGCTCTCTTTCCTGTGGAGTGCGGTAGAGGTGAACGTTGGACTCGCCTGTGCTTGTATCCCAACTCTGAAACCACTCATCCTCAAGCTCTTGCCGGCTATGCTCTACGACCCAGATGGAACACGACTGACGAGGACGTCCAAGTCCAACACTGATGCCGACACACCGCCCACTCGACAGGCGCCTCCAAGCACAGTGTGCGATGTCGTGGCCGCACCTGAGAGAGAAGGAAGCAATGGCCAAGCCAGTGCGGTGCCATCTCCTGGCGACGGCGTCGACGAGCCCATGGCGGCATTTGAATTCCTATCAGTGACCGATACGAGAAACATGAGCGCAAGCACACAATCAGGCCTGTCGGCGATGAGTCGTTCTCAGACGAACGGGACCATCTCAACCAATTCCGTGGAAAATGGCATCTACTTCGGCTTCGTCAACATGACCAAGCCAAAGAGCATGCTGCGAGCCAATACTGCCGAATCAGCCAAGTACTGCACCCTCGTGGGCATTCTATTCTTCCTTTGGGGCATCTCTTACGGCCTTCTCAACACCTTAAATAACGCCATCGGCGTCATCAACAACATGACGGACGCGCAGACCCTGGGACTTACGAGCGCTTATTTCGGAGGGGGCTACTTCTTCGGCCCCCTCCTCGTAGGTGAATGGCTCCTTCGGAGAGACGAGCACAGCCGATCGAAGCGCCATGGGAAAGACGTGGCGGGCAATGTCGGCGGCTACAAGGTCACATTCATCGTAGGGCTGTGCATCTACGGCATCGGCACCATCATTTTCTGGCCCTCGGCCGTCACCAATTCGTATGGCGGGTATATGCTGAGTAACTTTGTAGTCGGGTTTGGACTCTCGGTGCTTGAGGCCGCTGCCAACTCCTTCATGATCCTCTGCGGGCCCCCGGAGCATGGGGAAACCCGGCTTCTCCTGGCGCAGGCTGTGCAAGGCGCTGGAAGTGTGCTCAGCGGGCTGCTAGCCGAGAAGGTCTTCTTCACGGGTTTCAGTCGAATGCACATGGCCAAGTCACCCAGCATGAACCTCATCAACGTGCAATGGACGTACTTGGGCATCACGCTCCTCTGCGTCGCTCTAGGTTTGTTTTTCTTCTACATGCCCTTGCCTGAGGTCAGCGATGGCGAACTAGAGCTTGCTGCCAGCAAGTTGCCGCTCGACACGCAGCAACGGACCGTAGGCGGACTCCAGCTGCGGACTCTCACTCTCGGCTTGGCCGTGTTTGCGCAATACATGTATGTTGCGGCGCAAGAATGCAACAGCATCTACTTCCGCAGTCTTCTCGTGTCGATCCAACCAGGCGGCGATCGAACTGGTTCTGGCGCCGTCACAGGCAGCACATCCTCAGGCTCGGCCTACGACCCGGACAAGCCGCCTGGTCTGACCCTCTCGATCCCAGACTACTTGCTCGTCGCGCACACTGGCTTTGCGATATCACGACTTCTCGCCGCAGTCATCACGTATCTTTCCGTGTCTCATCCTCGTCTCCCGCAGCCTCGCACCCTCCTTCTCGTCTTTGTCGCGCTGTGCTCCCTCTTCGCGCTGCTTCCCGTCGTCCTGCACCCCTCGGACCCCGACATTCTAGTCATCCCGCTCATGCTATTCTACTTCGCACAAGGTCCTATCTGGCCCCTCATCTTCGCCATTGGCCTCCGAGGCCAGGGTCGACGCACGAAGCGCGCTGCGGCCTTTATCACCATGGGTGGCTCCGGCCCGGCCTTCTTCCCGTTCATCATGTACGCCATCGTGCACCGAGGCGGCAGTGTTCAAACAGCGTACATTGTCATCATTGCGCTGCACGTGGCCATGGCCGTGTACCCCATTTGTCTGACCGTGTCCCGCAGCGCGAGGCTTATGGTCGATCCGGACCCGAACCCAGCGGTGCGGGCGGTGGCGAGGCCGAAGGATGAAGGCGCCAGACCAGAGGATCTTGTGCTGCATCCGGGAGATAGTTTTCGGACACTACCTCCGGCATCGAACGGCGTGCTGAGTACAGTGTCGCCGAGCTTTAGTGGAAAGGAGTTCTTTGGGAGGAAGGAATCAGCGCAGACGCAAGCCGAACACAGTGAGGGGGTGACGAACCTAGTGAAGGGGTGACTTGAGTCGCCAGGCAAGCGATCAATTATACGACTGTCGAAAACGAACGGACCAGAAAAACAAGGAAGCTCGCACGACACACAGCAATGTCCTTTTTTTCGTTTCATCAGGACGTCTCATTCCCCATTTGACACGGCGCCGACACGGTATATATCCTTCACTCTTCTTCCTCTCTTTCTCATGCGCTTGTATACATCCTTAATTGACGGCCTTGCATCTTTGGCGGCATATCGCGACATGGAGTCCTGGTTTGGTGATTATAGCACGTTCGGGGCGAGAAGCACTAGCAGTGATGGTTTCATGGGATGTTCTCTTTCTTCTTTCTTTTTTTCTTATATGTATATCTTGCTTTCATGGATTTGGAATTTCCCCTCTTTTTCTTGTCGTGTTTTATTATACCCCAGCGAGTTCGAAGAAGCTCAACACGTTTCTGTTTTTCTTCTTTTTAAATTTTTTCCCCTGGGTGGCTTTGAGTTTGCGCTGCGTGCATTGCAGTTTTCCACTTGCAATTGTTCAAAAAATAAAGATCATGGCGCAACGCGAATTTGTGCCGTTTCTTGGGCTAGAGATCTTGGTAGAGTTACATACTCGTTTCAGCATGCATAGCCGACCATGTCGGACCCAAAATTGGGCTTTAATAATTAAGTTAAATACCGAAGAAAATGTCTCTCAAGTGACAATGCTTGAATACATTCATGACGGCCGTCGTTGCCGCACAGATGTCGCCTACTGGGCTACTTATAGCCTGGAGGATGCCTACCCGCGATGGATGGTGACTGCTGAGTCGTCTCGTCTCGCTCTCATCAATCGAGGGCCCCTTCTGAATCAATACACACATACCGGTCTTGCCTCACGCGAAGGACTACCTAAGGTACGTACGCAAACATTCTCAAACGTGGCTGCGGCACCTGCAGTTTTTTGCATGAACGTTAGACCACTTCCTTCGGCACGGCATCCGAGTTCAGGCCAATCACGGCACCACTCGTGCATGACATGATTACGGAGAAATATGCAACAGGGATTAGGCGAACTCCGCGTCCGGCGGGGCACATGCAGGGCGTCATCCAACTTTGCCGGCAACCTTGAACCGATGCAGCAACGCTGCCTAAAAAGTTGAAACCACCTGAACAAAAGCCATCATCACACATTTACATTCGTGATTTTAACAAGAAAACTACAGATTATGATACAGAGTCCTGTCGATGTGTATATGTGTATACTGCCTACCTACACACACTCACTCACACACACACGAGTCACAAGGAAATCCCTGCAGTAAAAATCTATACGCACTCCCTATACTACGGAGTGTGTACGGAGTATGTCATGATGCCCTCCCCTTCCCCCACGTCGCGGATCCCTTTTCCCAACGTAGCAACGCTAATGCAAGGCAAGGCAATGCAATGCAATGCAATATGCAGGTACGACAATGCCTCCCCTGTACGTTTGTCACGAGGGGCACGAACAAAACATATGTAGGTGCTGTAGCAGACGCACCATACGTAGCAGCAGCTTGGAGGAGAAATAGGGAATTGTGAAAGGCTTGCCGGATCAATCTTGCCGAGTCGGTAGATCGGGCCTGCCGGCCGGGAGGAAATAGTTGGCGGCAACCCGGGCCACCGGCCCACCGTGCCTCATCCCGTGAGTCCCATCTCGGCAATGCGCACGGTAATAGGTAAGCTTGAGAAGTTGAGCCGTTACAATGTCACAGTGCAGACTCCAGAGTATGCATCATGGAATTGACCGTTACGTCACTGCGCTTCATTGCACTCTTTACGACATCTTGAGCCAGAATATAATCTATTATTCGTTGAGATGCCGGCATCTGTATTAGTTTAAAGAGTTAACTGAGAAAAAAAGACAAAAAATCATGCCTGCACCCCCTGCCGTTTTTTGTGGCGTACCTAGCTGCGCCATCACCACCCATACTTCTCGCAGTGCAACTCAATGCTAGGCCCATCCCACCGAATGCAGTCCGCTGTTGTCTCTCTCATCACATCCATCAGCTTGCCCGGACCACATCCCGCAATGAGAATACTCTCTTGCGCCGCTGCCTCTCCTACGACCTCTCGAATCAATCCAGGTATGTCTGGTCTTTGATATTCAATCAGCACCTTCTTCTCGTCAATCGAGGGATCCGCATCGGCCCCTAGTGTGGATTCGCCGTCGGACGGAGGCGACGACTTCTCCAAGTCGATCGACGAGTCCGAACTCGCAACGTGGAGATGTTGCCTCCTCTCGTAATCGTCTCCTGCAAAGCCCCTGGTGCCTTTCTTTTCCTCATCCTCATTCTGCAATGTAGTGCCGGAACGCAAAGGTGGTAGAGGTGGCGGTGGCGGACTGGACCTTGTGACGAAGACCTGGACAGAAAAGCGAGGGTCACTCCGAAGTGTGATAAAATGATCGGAAAACCACTCCAGTTGGGCTATTTTCGTTGCATTAGTTATGCCGATAACTCTCACACTCATTGCTTTACTCATTGAACTTACAGTTGTGCTTCACAATCCAGACAAACACCACTTTTTGCGTCACGACATGGCTCGTCGCTTTTTTTCTCAACAAAGCCTGGGCCAGGCCAAAGATGAAGCTGGCGCCACTACCGCCGGCAATCAAAACCACCGTCTCAAACGCTGATGCATCAGGAAGTGTGCCATAAGGCCCTTCTATCGATGCCCTAAGACGGACTCCCGGGTTGGCCACGGCATACTTGTGTAAAGCGCCTGTGAAGCCGTCGCGAGACGCAATGACAAATTCCAACGGCTCTGCAGACGCAATGGTAAAAGGGTGAGTTTGAAAAAGTCTGATCTGGGGGATCCACAGGAAAGTATGCTTCCCGGGTATGCCACCAACGGGTGGCTTAGCCAAAGTGACTCGAGTTCCACCGTTAGAGAGTGGCATGAGAGTTACCGAATTGTTCACGGTATAGAAAACCATACGGACGAGACGAATCAGTCGATCCATACCCCACATGGCGCCAGCAACGACCGTGCCAATGGCCACCTTGGAGCTGAGATCAGGACGATGAAGCCCAAGCGTAATCAGAGACACCACCCAAAGAATCACATGAAGGTAGTAGAACAGCTCGTACCACCATGGACGTATAAAAATAGCGGCCAGGACTAGGAGGACCCATGACCCGCCAGCGACAATCCCCATGATGTCTGAGGTCCGCAAGAGGATGCTGGCCTGGCCAGTATTGGTGAAGTAATATGAGTAGCAGGCTGCATGTATAATCGTGTGAACCAAGGCGCCATATCCACAGACTCTATGAAGGCAGTTGAGACGTTCGTATGACCAGGTCGTTAGAAACGCCAGCGGCGTGTTTTTTAGTGCAAAAAATATGACGAAGAGCAGATTTGCCGTGGCGAGCCTGACGAGAGCGGAAAAAAGTGAGATTTTGATCTTGGTCTAGTGAAGGAGAAAGGATGAAAGAAATGTACTTACCATCCAGATCTAGAGGCAATGTTGGTTGTCGTACCCAAGCCTTTTCGATCCATGTTGACAAAAAGGCAGACAACGTTGACGACGAAATACATGGTCACGACACTAGCATGTCCCAGAGAAGGAACGCCGACGACGCGACGAAGACTCCATTTTCTGATAGTTCTATTATATAGAGAGAAACATGGTCAGCGACTGCAGGAAACTAACTGTAAAGACCATCCAAAGAAGATAGGAAAGCCATTGGCCTAGGATGGGAGCTACATACCTGGGAATAGCTACCAGATAATACGGCATCATGGATCGGCCATGTCTTCTTCTTAACCAGTGACTGAATTGTCTGATCAGATGAAACGAGGAGAAGACTAGGCCAAGCCCAATAAGAGCTACTATGAAAGCCAAGGTGGTTTGCTCATTCTTTTTCTGCCGAATGGCGAATAAGCGAAGTAGAGACTCGTACATCCCTCCGGCCATGGCGACGTATCAATTGTGCTGCGAGGCTCCAAGACGTGCACCGGAAGAGTTGTCTGCAAGAGTATCGGGTGGAACTTGGAAGCAGCAGCAAAGGCTGGTCGAGAGTGAGTATATGTGAATTCGACTCGAGTATAGGGCAGTAGGTAGGTAGGTGGGTGAGGGAAGGGCGTCTCGAATAAATATATAAATGTGGAAAGCAGACCAAAGAGGTTGGACTATCTTCAGGTCGGGAGCCAGAGTCAGTTACTGTCAGGGGATGGCAGATTGTAGCGTGTACGTCCCATCTATTATCCGATGCGATCGAAGCCAAATCCGGTGGCAAGATGCGATATGCGATATGCTTTTCTTATGAGTTCTCAATTCCATGCTATGTACGTACCCTTTCGCGTGTAAGAGCCCCGAAACACCTGGAAGCGTGGTGCTGCATTGCTCCTTCCCATCCTCCATCCAATCACTCCTTCCCTCGCTCCTTCCAACTCTGCAGTTCCAAGTATGTAAGTTTACCGCTTGACACAGCCGCAGCCTTTGTGGCAGTTGATGGGCAGCGCAAATTCCCATTTATCTTGATGCAAAGCACACACAGCATTCTCAAGTTCACAACATGGGCAACATGGAGCCCCTCGAGCGGTCCACCTTGAAGCCACGTGGGATCTGAAGGCTTCGTCCAGTATCAGTTCCGGGCCCCGGCCATGCACGCAGCAGAGACGGCACGTATCTTCAATAGACGATAATGCCCGACTTTAGGTGCCTGGCTTCAAGAGACAAGAGACCACGCCGGGATACCTGAACCCTCCTCCCACTGGCACATTCCTCCAACGTTGGCCCAGGCTCTTGGGTCAGCTAAGCCCGAAGCGAACAGATCGGCTAGTAAGCTAGTAAACTCTGCTGATGTAGCTTTTAGGACTTTATCAGATGCGTCTCGAACTCAACTGCGTTCTTGCCTTGACGGAATTAACAAAACTTCTCACCGTTGGGCGTTGATGGTAACGCACCAATGTTGACGGGTTTGCTGCCGGCTATAGATCAGACGTCACGACTACGATCGCCATCTGCATCAGCAACTGACAACGACAGCATCCATACAGGTTCCACATGCTTTTCCGTCTCCTGTTCGGACATGTGGATTTGGATTGTGTCATTACACGTGAAGCCCTCTGCCATGGATCTTGTTGCCCGCCGGTTCGAGGTCTGGACTTGGCTTATGACCCCGCGAATCTTCGCAATGCGCTGCTCCGACCGAGGATTGGACTTGTTTCAGTATTGCCAATATTGCAGTCAGCAGTAGACAATTTTTATCAATGTTAGAGAGACGGACGTTTGCCGTTTCAGGATTTCGTACGTAATGTTTCCTCCGCTTCTTTTCTCCGCATTTTTCCTCGCCATCTTTCCTCCGCATCTTTCATCTCGTCTACCTATTTTGTGACCCATTCCGCATCTATGAGTCGATGACGCGTGCGAGTTAGCGCAGCTCTTGAATAGGGTTTGAGGCTTTGAGCTGCACCAACTGATGGCCGCTGCTTCTCACTTTATGTTTTTTTTATTTTTCAGCTACAGCCTACTCATAAGCAATAAGAGACTTGTACGCATAAGGTCTTGCGAATGTCACGTCAAGCCACAATCGCATGAGACTCGCATCTTGCGACCCAGACCTTCCTGCGATTTAAAGTTCTTTTAAGTTAGCGTCTGAGCCAGCATGCCGCATCTCCAGTCAACACCGATAGACTGGCCGGAGGAGATGCGATTTTGGGATGGTCCTGAGAATTGTTGAAACTACTCCGTACCAGGGGAAAGAATGCACCGCCCGTCTGTATCACTGCTACCATCCAACGTCCGACAGGAGACGCTCATCAGCTTCGCCATGACTATTTGGGCTTGGTACAACTATCTGGTTGAAGTAATCCTCGTTGCGCCAATGACGCTTCCGCGCAAAGTTCTTGGGAACACCAGCCGTTGCAGCTAGAAGCCCGCTAGAAGCACCGGATGATGCACTCTCTCGACGTTTGACACGCAACATTGACTTGGTGGCGATTTGAAGTGTAGACATGAACTTGCTGCACCATTTCGAGAAGTGATGGTGGAATTGTTTCGGAAGTCTTGGCAAGCACGTCTTGACCATGCGGTCCATGCGTCGCGATGCGCATGAGGTAGGTATTGTTATCTGCATGACGGTATGACTCCCCATCTAACAAGAACAAGTACTCCTCACTCTCCTCACGGATCCATGATCCCACTGCAACGGTAGCATTCCCGATTGAAAAATTTCCGGATGTAGGTATGCAACCTAACTTGTGCCAAGGCTAGCTCGTTCATAACAAGATCGGCCATCCACCTGTGAGACAGTGCATTCGGACCTGCATGTCTTTTTTCTCATAGCCGAGGCAGGCGTTTCGAAACAGTGGGATTGTTTGCAAGCCTCGTCACAGCATTGACATTGGTTCAATCTTTTCACTCGGACAACTACCGATGCCATGACTGTGCCTAGATGACCAGCATGCCATTATCTTCGGACTCGGGCGGCCCGAATGTAGCATCGAGAACTTGCCGCTGTCAGTTGTGACTGGACACATCTCTACGACTGCTTTGATTGGCGGTGCCATGAAACAATTCTTCCTTCACTGGGCCCCATTTTGGCTGCTGCAACTGGCGTTTTAATCTGTCTGCCTTGATCTGGCTCACGCATGGTCCTGAAATTCCCATAAACTCCCAGGAAACCTTGCACATGAAGCATTGTACCTGGGTACCAGATCACCCATCAGACGCAAAGAAAGAAAGCTACGCTTTGCTGCTGCGCTTCTTCCGAGCTCACCGTTCGCCATATCCGACATCGAAGAAAGTCCCTGTCTCCATAGACCATTCGTACTCATCACTGCTCTAGTGTCAGATGTTTACCTACCTCCTTCCACTCACATGAGCGATCAAAAATCGGCAAAACTGCATAGAGCCACGTACCGCCCCGATGAGGAAAGTAGAAGAAATTCCAGGAATCTGACCCACCTTTTCCATCTTACTCCGGTGCTCACACCCAGCTACCGGCCACACAAAATCCGTGGCCACACTTGAAAAGACAACACACGCATGTTGTCAATCCGACTCAAACCGCAACGTGATTGACATACATGTGTTGAATAAAATATAAGTGATAATCGTATAACAGACGGAGAATATATCATACATGCAGAAGTTTAAGTTTTTTCTTGGAAAGGCTAGGTTGCCCCATCATCCCAACCGCATATTGCCTTCTTGCGATGCCTGATCACTATAATGGTCTCCTCCGGCTGGCTTTTCTGCCCCGACATCTTTTAATTCGCAATTTATTTTTATTACGAAAATTTATTCAATCGTAGCGCAAGTGATCACTTTTCTGATAACTGATTGACTTGATTCATAGGCATTTCTGAAAGAGATGGCAGCCCAGTCACCTTGGATGAAGGAAAGGCGTTCACTTCGTGCTAGCTCAGAAAGTTGCTCTGCCGCCACATTCTCTAGGCTCTTGGGCACCTCGATTCTTCTCTTTTGTACCAGCCGTAGATATTCTAATTTCTGCTGGACTGCTCACAGGGCTGCGAAGCCTCCGAGGTCGGATCAAGAAGTTGAAGCGTGCTCGATTCTAGAACCAATCCGCATCAGCTGCATAAGCGCGGCGGCGGCAATCCCGTCGGCCCCGTAAGCGTCAGAGCGGCGGCACGCGCGAACGTGTTGATTCTCTTTCAAGTTTCCAGATTGAAGCTGCTTTAAAGAACAGTACCAAAGTACTTACATGCCGCATCAGGCAAGTCCCCAAGTACCGGAGGATTACCGACTACGGAACTCGGGAGTCGGGATGTCCCATTCCCGTTCAGCGTTCCGTTCGGGAATCGGGAAGGTCCGGAGCCAGCTCTTTTGTGCGACACGCACACTGTATGCATCACATTACTTTACGGGGTAACGCTAGATCAAGGCGAACCGATATCTTGTATCCAGTCAAAGAAACTCACACAATATTAAGAACTTGAGGCGTCAGGAGGCGACAATTATTTCGATTACATATGTGAGTGGCGTGAGTGGCGTTTATGAGAGTCTTAAACGAATGGACTGTTCCTTTGCTTTTGATTCACTCAAGCAACAAGATTGAGTTTCCTGTCGAACCGATGCGGATACTACTAGATGAGGTGTAAGATCCAATTCCAGGCACAGGGGGCAAAAACTGAGCTCTGTCATGATCCGCGCCAAACTCGATCTTCTATGCACCTTCAAGTCCCACACAAAAAACTCCCGAAGCGAAGAAAAGGCCACTTCCAGAAACTAGCCCTACGTTGAAATGATATCAGTGCTTCTTACAGAAAAAAACAGAGAGCCTGTCGCACGCAATGAACTCCAAATGTTGGCTGTTCCCTTCAGGCTGCCCAACACCCTCAAAGACTCGTCGTCATGAACTCCTGAAATGCTGCGCGGAACACGAGTCGCATTCCTTTTCCTCTTTTCCCCTTATCCCGTCTCGGACCTCAAATCCGACCTAACGCTGTCTCCCAACTTCACAAATGGCTGGCTGAAGCTCACATGAGTAAGCGTCCCAATTACATGTTAATTCGTAAACTGATAACCTTCCTTGGCCACCATCCTAGGCGTCTGCATGGCACTGTTTCTGGCCTCTGTGTCTGCCCCTGCCTCCAACGCATTGTGCACTCCTTGGTTGCAGCCGCTCCTCATAGAGATGTGAAGTGGCGTGACTTCTCTATCCCCACAGCGTTCATTGATATGCTCACGAAACGTGTCATACAAAAAGCGCCATCGGCCATAATCCTCAGTAAAGTCTGCAGCCGCAAAATGCAGGATAGAAATGCGCTCCGGATTGCCACGATTGTTTATCTTGACGGCATCACGCCCGGCTCCGCGCTCGAGAAGAAGTCGGCACATGTGAGAGTCGTCGTGCATGAAGGCCACGAAAATGGGGACATAGAGCCCGAGTCTGCCGCTGAGAATGAAGTATTGTGCAAGGTTGCTTTGGAAGTAGACCCGTCTCGTCCAGTACACCATTGGTGAGTGAACAAGCTTCATGACCGTACCCGAGCAAGGGACATCGTGACGTGCGCCTATGTCCAACAGGGTTTCCGCGAGGCGCATGTTGCCCATGGCCACGGCGATATTGAGGGCCGTCGATGATTCATACGTTATCCGGCCTATCTGCTCAGACTGCTCTGCATGAGTTTCCGGCAGGACTGCGTCGATCTGACCACCCCAGTAACGAGAAACTTTCAGCGTTCTAAGCGCGGAGTCGGTTGTGCGCTCGTCGACCGCATGAGCAGCCATCCATTTGATCGCGAACGAAACGTTTTCCCTGGCGTCCCTTTTATAGAGCTCCTCGTTCGCGATTTCGTACCAGGCTCGGCAACTCTGGCCGAGGCGAGAAAGTGCTGCCGGTGTATTTAGATGCGACAAGATTTTGATCTTGAGTTCTGGTAGCAGATGAACCATAAGACTGGAATCCATATCGAGCAGGTTTGTCGTCTGCTCAAGGTGAGTGGTGAGGGGCTTTTAGAATATGTAAGGAGCTTATGCCAGTGTCTTTTCAGTTTGCATGAAAAGCCTCGAAAACGCTTGAAACCTTGACAGTTGACTCGCTTTTAACCAAGAGCTGAAGAAGTTTCAGGCAGTCTTGAGGGGATCAGATAGTAAAGTCAAGCAATTAGGAAAAAGCCCGAAGGAGTGAGGTCGAGGAGGATAAATATATGCTTCAGGATGGCAATGGGGGATAAGGATATGAAGGTCCATATTCAATCATCGTGCTCGAGTTCACAATTTTCGAGCTCACCATGTTCGGGTTCACCGTGTTCGAGCTCACCGTGTTCATATTCAAAGTGTACCAGTTCGTCGTGCGACGTGCGTCGTGTTCACTGTTGTCACTTGTGTTCGTATTGCCCGGCATCACGATGTCAGCAGTTGAATGAGGCTGTCAGGTAGCGAAGGGCGATTAGCCGGTGGTTCGAGTCTGAACAGTCCGATGATCGTCATGTTCTCATTTTCATTGCCATGCAAACTCATATCTTGGCCCGATCCCGTGATGACGAGCCCAGGAGTGGCAGAATGTCGCCGATTGTCCTTCCACTTCCACAACAGACGAATTTTTCCTTCGCGAGCCATGAGCCCGAATTGACCGGAAGGAAGACGGCAAAAAGTTCAACAGATTTAGCAAGATTTGGAAGCGAAAACAAGAAAAAGGTCGTGGGGGACCCATATCTCTCTCAGACTCTCTCAGGTAGCTTGATTCGGGAATCGGGCGTCAATGGCTTCTGTTCGCCTACACTTTCCAAGTCAACGTAGAGTCGCAGCCACAAGTCAGAGGCAGCGGCCAGTCCTGAGCGCGCCGAATATTTCCAAATGTGCTTCGACGGTGAACAAGCTTTTAACCGTTCATGTTCACAGCGTGTCTGCAAACAGCGCGTTTCCGCCCACGTGGCGCGTCTGTGCTCTCGACTTGATTCTCTGCACACAGGTGCTATGTAGTATGTATTTAGGTAGTATTTCAACGCTTTCTTTATCGCAGTTACTGATCGAAAATGGTCGGTGCCTGTCGTCCTCAAGTCCTATTATCTATAGCAGGTCCTCGTGTCGATTACGATGCTGGACAGCTTGCTGTGGTTATGCTGGTGCCTGCCTGGTCATCGTATTCACTGATCGGCCCTGAAACGGCTTTTAGCCATGATTCTATGTTGTCTGCTTCTTTCTTTCCACGTGTTCTCTCTTTTTCGCATATTTGGGGTGATTCAGGGTACTTAGCCTGCGCCCTCAAAGCTCTGTTGCAATGTTATGGCCACACTTATGCTTGAAGCCGACGATGCAGAGGCAGTAGGCAGGCAGGTGCCTTCTCACACGAGGGTCTGGAGAAGTTTCGGCCTCGACGAAGGCATCTTCGGCGGCAGACACTTGAAGAAGAGATGTTCAATTGAGTTTGGTTCCAAGGGTTCAAACGCGTCCATTCCCACGCGATTGTACGTGACCTCAGTATCCCAGTCTCAGCTTCCCTCATTTAGGCTTAGCGCGGGATTTCCATCTTCAACGCGGGTACATTTGGAGTACAATGTACATTATACATAGGTACATACATACTTCTCATACGATGATGATCAGGCAAGTGCCGCAAGTCCACCGGGACTCGGGACGTCACATTGCCGTTCGGGGAGAGCGGCGAGCCGTCGACTCTTTTGTGCTACACGTAGGTATCACAATCACTGGGTATGTAGGTAGTACAGATCCAAGGCGAACAGGTATTGTGTACCCAGCCAAGTGGCCCTTACACCTCGCTTCACTGGCTGGTCCATACTGAGAACTTGAGGCGTCAAAACGCAAAATTATTCGACTGTGTACGTTAGTGGCATCTATGAGTGTCTGGGACAGATTGAATGTAAGTTGACTTTTGGTTCACTCAAGTGATGATGGTGAAGTGCGCTGTTGCTAATATTCTATGAGGCAAAGAAACAATGATTGTCTAGAAATCAGCTGTGACTTGTAAGACCCAAGCCCAGGCACAGGTGCAATCGCCTCATTCGAACCCCGATTTCTAACCGCAAACGTGTCTCAAAGGGCAGCAAAGTGAAGATGAAAATGCAACAACGTCCTGTAGCCGTCTGATCCCTGGAATATGGAGCTATATAGCGCTGCCATGATCCGCGTCAACCTCGATCTCCTATGCACGCAGCACCAGATACCGTAAAAGAATCTCCCGGTTCAAAGACTCAAAGTAGAGTCCACTTCAGAAACAAGCCCTGCGTTATGGTAACGTTTTCGCTTCTGAATGTGAAAAAGCCCCTGGAAGTCCGCGCGACCTGCCAATTGCATCCCCTCTTTACCTCCCTCGGGCCTCTAGTATACAGACCCAGACATTCCATCTAGGGCCTATATCAGAATTGACACTGCCTCCAACTGCATAAATGTCCGAAGACAAGCTCATGTGAATGAGAAGGCCTCCCTAATCACGTCCCAAGAATGTCGAGGAAGTCTTGAGCGCCCATCATGATTCATCCTAGGCGTCTGCATGGCACTATTTCAGGCCTCTCTGTCCGACTCCGCCCAAGTCTCCAACGCATTGTGCATCCCTTGGTTGCAGCCGCTCATCATGGCAACGTGAAGTGGCGTAAGGTTCATCTCCGTACAGGGTTCATAACCGTTCATTTGACATTAATATGCTCACGAAATCTTTCGTAGAGAAAACGCCACTCGCTGTAATCAGTTGACAGTAATCGGGTCTACGGACACAAAGTGTAGGATTGGAATGCGCAACGTAGTGTAAAGGTTGGACTCGGCTATCATGGCATCACGCCCGACTCCTCGCTCGAGAAGAAGTCGGCACATGTGGGAATCGCGCTCTAAGAAGGCCACAAACATGGGAAACACCGAGCCGAACTCGAAGTATTGCTCAAAGTTGATGTGGAAGTAGAAGAGTCTTATCGCGTGCTCATTTGAGCTCCCAAATTGCCAGAGGTATGGGCAAGGGATATCGTGACGCGCCCATGTCCAGCAGGGTTTCTGCGAGGCGCACGTTGCCCACGGCGACGGCGATATATACCTATAGGACAGTACAAGAATTAAAATTCATTCCGAATATAGTCCCTATATGTTGTGTTGGAGGTTCCGGCAGGACTGCGTCAATCTGGCCACCCTAGTGTCGAGAAACTTCCAACGTTCTAAGAAAATAGCTTCCTTCATCTGTTTGCCTCCAGACTACTTATTTTGAACCACTCAGACTACTCTCTTCGACCATGGTTCGCGCCCACCAATCGACCGTATGTCCCCAAAGGCCGGCCGTGACGCACTCACAAATATGGTATCCCTTTAAAGACGCGGGCGAATGCCCATTTTGTCATACCCTGTCCATCGGCAATCGAAATTGAGTCCGATGACCTGGAAGAGTCACAAGACTTCACAAGTGTTTGACGCGCCCTCCCGTCGACGGACTCAATTTTGATTGCCGATGGAGTCTGGACAGGGTATACGACAAAATGGGCATTCGTCCGCGTCTTCAAAGAGATACCAGATTTGTGTGTGCGTCACGACCGGCCTTTCGGGACATACGGACGATTGGTGGGCGCGAACCATGGTCTAAGAGAGTAGCTCAGAATAAGTAGCCTGTAGGGAAACAGATGAAGGAAGCGATTTTGTGCATCTCTTAAATAGGGAGGGAAGATGGAATTATTATATATGTGCTCGCCAGTATGTGCGCGCCCCACTCTCTCGCACTAAGTTAGGTACCTAGTAAGAAGGAGACGACTCAGACGAGCCAAAGCTCGAATCCATGACAACATAGGTTAGGTGCCTAAGGTACCTAGTATAACTCAAATTTCCTCCACTCTGTCCCTGCCGCGAGCCCTTACCCTCTGCTCTAGCTCCTATGCTCTGCCTCCTCAGTCCTGCACTGAATCGCGGATTGATATTGAATGCGCCAAGTCAGCTGCCAATTTTGTGCAATACCTCATCAACGATCTTACAACGTAGTCGTAGGCATCTCCGGCTAGTGTAATATCAAACCTCGATCGGGGAGACCAATCCGGAACCCTTTCAGAAGCTCACAGAATTTCGGAGGTTCCAAGGCCGCTTAAAGACTGATCGAATCGAACCCTCATCGAGTCTTCGACCGCTTCGAGTTTTTCTTGGTTGTGTTTCTTCAAGAGAAATATAATCTAGGATTTGCGCGTTGAGACGAAGTCGGTTTCACGAAGCAGGTCTAATGATGGGCCGTATTACGTCATGACCTAGGTACCTAGGTACCTAGGTACACCCACCAAGTGAATAACGCGAAACGCCAGATTGGACCCATTTTGGATCACCACACCTATTTATTTCACTTTTTCGCAATCTGGCCTGTTAAAATGTCAAAAATGTGTAATTAAGCAGGTCTATAGAACCATGAAGGCTTAATCAATTGACTGCCTCATTACTTTGTATACCAACCCTTGGAATCTGTCACAGCCTGAAGACGGTCAGGCACGCTGTCGATAAGGTCGTTGACAAGCGTCATTTCCAATTCATCACAAACATTTGTCGCAATTTTTTCAACGTGATCCAATGCGGCCTGAGACTTCTTCATATGCCTCATATTTTAATCACGTTCAAAGATCTGCTGTTTGAGGCATGACCAGAGGTCCTCAATGGGATTCAGGTCGGGGCTGTATGGCGGCCATGCCAGAGGAGTCACCCATGGATCCTCGAGGCATTTCTTCACGTTTCTGGCTGTGTGAATCGGCGCGTTTTCATGCACAAAGATAGTGTCACTATCGAGCATGGTTGGGAGGTATTCATCAAGGTGATCACAGTAAATCGCGCTTGTGACGCCGCCTCTCTTCGAGTCGGGGTCTCCCGGGAGGACGACGAGAGGACCCTGATTTCGGTAGCGAATTCCACCCCAAAACATAAGGATATACTGGGGCTTCTTTTATTCTGACTTGTACACAATCAAAGTCGGTTGCTTTCAAGCCTAGAATGAGCCCATTCCGCTGCTTGGAACCTGAGTTATTGTAACCACAAGTTCAAGGTGCAATTCTGACCGGCAGAGCGCGAAATCCACTCCTGGGTCTGTCCATCGCCGCGCTCAACAGCGCATTCATCTGGCTATCAAACGCGACGAAACTACGCAAGAGGCTTTTCAAAACACTTGAGCGCGAATTGGAACCTTTTTTAGACATGCTCTTCTCTCAAAAATGGGCGTTGTGCGGTTTCGCGATGCATGACTCCTCTTGCCTTGAGGTATCGTGCGAGTTTCTCCGTAGAAACACGAGGAACGCGTATTTCTTAAAGCTCTTTGTTGGTAGTGAATGGCTATTGATTTATATTTGCCTAGAAGTGTCGCAAATCGTGTTTTGTTAGCTTGGTCGGGTGCCCTCGCCCTTTTGGTGAGATCCCCCAATCTTGGGTAGGTAGTGGACCGTTTTTTGATGCCATAAACGAGGCTTGGGAGAATACCCTCGTCGTGAGCGTTCTGCTTGGCCGATTTGCCTGCTATTAAAACTGAATAGACGCGACTTCTAGTGCGTGCTGTCAAATGTTTTTCGAATGGCTCCAAAGGGCGTCGTGACGTAGCCATGGCTGCTCAAAGATGATGGGTTGGTTTTTGGATGAAGCTAAATTGACGCGTCGCGACGAAAAGTGGGGAGATTTTCGCGCATTTGGGGCCACTCAGCACTGTGTACCTACCTCCTAGATTGCCAGTAGGCGGCAGTGGGCAAGTCTTTTTGTCACTTAATTTCAGTCGTTGGTATTGAATTTTCATTAGTTATGGGGCGGGCTCTGCAACAGTTAAGTTCGTTCCTATGCAGCCCGTGAACATTTGCATAAGTCAATTTTGTTCAGAGTACTACATAGGCCTTTGCCTCGCCTCTCAAATCGAAAGTTCTGAAGTCGCAGAAGAAATACCTGCGACGTGACTGACATACACCATCGTCAACCATAAACAGAGAAGAACCATGGGTACAAATTCAGCGTCGTCTTGGGAAGGCTCCAACACCTCGGAGGGGAGCAATTGGCTTGACGTCGAACCCGATGTGGAAAACATCGAAGTTGTCTCGCTTTTTGACGACGTAACTTTTTCGACGCTGCCTGCGATGCTTGACTATTGCAAAAAGCAATACAGATTCGATTTACTCGACAATATTCAGCGTCTGCGGCTAGACTTTCTTGGCGCCGTCAGACTAACAAATTTTATTCGCACTCAAGTTCGCGACAAGTCTACCCTACCCAAGCAGATCTCTCGCAAGGACATTGACGACGAATGTTACTTGAGTCCAGTTCTGGATAATGATGCCGTCCTATTTTCTCTGGACGAAATACTAGGCGTCATGAGCCAGGACGAGGAGACGCCTGTGAACAAAGCTAATGCTCCAATTGATGAACTGCTCGATCGCAATAAGACACTGGAGGCTGAGTTGCACACTGTACGCGAATGCTTCGCAGACTATCGCCTTGCCGTAGAGCAGACACTAGATCGCCGCTGGGGTGTTGACGATGTTCTCCACTCACCTCTCATCTCGAGGCCCAAGGATGCTTCAGACTCATACTTCGAGTCCTATGCTGCAAATGGTACAGAACCCTCAGAATAGTAAGACGTAACGCATTGGCGATTGAAGACTAATGGCAAGCAGATATACATGAAACAATGCTGAAGGACGCTGTTCGAACGGATGCATACAGAGACTTCATTTATCAAAACAAGGCTAGTTTCAAGAACAAAGTTGTGCTTGACATTGGATGCGGAACAGGTATTGAGGCAGTCAAGAGCATATTTCCCCAATGCTTATCGTCAAAGCTGACGTTTGCAAATGCATAGGAATTTTGAGCATGTTCTGTGTGAAGGCGGGGGCAGCACAAGTCATCGCTGTTGACAGGTCAGACATCATTGACAAAGCGCGAGAGAACATATTCAACAACGCCATGTCAGAAAAAATTACATGCTTGAAAGGGAGCATAGAAGATGTTGTCTTGCCTGTCAAAGAGGTCGACATCATCGTCAGCGAATGGATGGGTTATTGTCTACTATACGAGGCCATGCTCCCAAGCGTTCTTTTTGCCCGTGACAAATACCTCAAGCCTGAAGGTCTCCTGGTTCCGAGCTCAGCCACGCTGTGGATCGCACCTATCAAGGATGAAGAATTTTTGTCCGAATCTGTGTCGTTCTGGCATGATGTGTACGGTTTTGACATGAAGGCCATGCTAGAGGGTATATACGATGAGGTCCACATACAAGCCCGACCTAAATCCTCGCTGTGCGGTGCAGCCTGTCCCTTCAAGGTCTTGGATTTGTATAAATGTCTACCGGAAGACTTGTCCTTCACGGCCCAATATAGTACGGAGCTCAATAAAGAAGTCGCAGCTTTCGACGGCTTTCTTGTCTGGTTTGATACCTTCTTCTCACCTATCGGAAGCGAGCCAGCCCCGGCAGCTTCGATGACTCCAGCAGCCTTCAGTCGCTCCTCACCAGGGCATGTGGCCTTCACGACTGGCCCGCATGGCCCAGAAACTCATTGGAAACAGGGCATTTTATTAGCAAGACCGCAAGATGGTTCGCTGGATATACCAGAATCCCATGCCATTAGTGGAGAAGTTTCTTTCTACGCTCACTCGGACAACGCACGAGGTCTTGTGCTCGGCGTCAATTGGCCCACCAAAGACGGACTCTTCAAGCAGACCTGGGATCTTAAATAGGATTTAACATAAGAAAATGACTTGATAAGTCAAAGCGCGGTGGAACCCCACTCATCCCAATTCTCCTATGAGTTTACGTAGAAGTAGGAATCGTAGATGGTGCTCCTCACTGACGTTAATAACAGAGCAGCAACGCGCACAAATTTCAATAACTTTGATTTTAATCCTGATTTATCAACATTAAGAGTAGATATGATTCGCTGGGTGTCGAGATATGCAAGAATGGCCTTAGATTATCGTGGAACAATTTCGAAAGCCAATATTGCGACAGTGGCGCAGTAATTTGATGTGCCGCACAAAAAATGAGAACGGACCGAAGGTCGATATCTCAGGTGCTCAGGCGCGTGATCAAAAGCAGAAGTCGTAGAACTCTATTCCGCGGAAAGCTCGAGATCGCCAATGCCCTGCACCGCCTATTGCGAGTTTGGCCTTCGGAATTGTTTGAAATAGTACTCCGTAAAGGGCCATCTTTGTATGTATTCAAGGTTCCAATCAATTCATATCTATTGTGTTATAGAGAGACATTTTAGGGTCAGGACGGGGCTGTCGTGTTGTGCGGCTCATAATGATCGTGGTGACAAAATGCGGCCGAGATTGTATTTGTGCGGCAGATCAAATCATGTACCGCGCCACTGTCACGATATTGGCTGTCGGAATTGTTTCAAGATTATGAGGCCGATTATGTATGTATTTTGACTCCAGCAAAATCATATCCACTCTTCTTGTTGAGATAATCAGGATCATGATGGAAGGTCCTGAAACTTGTGCGCGTTGCTGGTTTGTTCAAGTCAGTGAGAAGCACTGTCTACGATTCCTACGGTGAGAGAGAGATCGAAACCAGAAGGTAGAGAGGGACGTAGGACGAGTGGCGATGGGCGCACACATAGATTTTGCGACCTACATACCTATCTATGTAGCAGCTCAATCTGTATCAACCTCCTTGCGGCCTTGTTCATGACCTTGACTCCGTTTGGACCTCCTGGAGCCCAACTCAAGACGTTCAACACCCACAGACACTTTTTGACGTTGCTGTAACGCGATACTATTTGATTATTCTAGTCACTGCCTGCCGTGCATATTAAATACTTCACTTCTGCGGATTCCCATGTCTGTCTACGCACCAAAGACGTCATTACACCACTATGGCCGCTGGTATCTGACCGCCAACTTGCTGCTGCTGCTGCGTTTCAAGAATCTTTTGCTTGTCGATCTCCCATTGACTGCTGCCATCACTAAACTCGTCTCTCATTTTTTGTTCTTTCGCTTGTTTCTCTTGTTCCTCTTTCTCATGGGCAATTCGCTCCTGCTCCATCTCCTAGTCACAATCAGACTACGTGACGAACAATACAAGGTCGGGTGTACTCACCTCCATATGCCGAATGTCATCTACGCTAGGTTCATAGAGATGCCATATGACATAGTGCGGCAGGCCGACGACTGAATATTGCATCCGTTTGGCCATCTACCTCGATCAAATCAGAAGAGAAATCGTTTTGAGGCAGGATGTGAACAAACCTTGCCAAATCCTTCCGTCTCGGCATGCTTTTGAAAACTGAATGCTGGAAAGTGAACACCAGTTCGGAAAACTTTGGCCTTAGCTAGAATGCTGACACCGCCTACACCATCTATCTCCATTTCCATGTCAGGATCGCCGTAAGGATCGCGCAGGTATGCTAGGTGAGGTCGCCATGTGGCATATTCTGCGTAACCTTCTACAATCACCGCATCTTCATCTAGCGTATCTGCTAGGGCCAAAGCCGTCTCCGATTCCTGCCAGGAGTTCAAATCGTACGGCTGCTCCCCACCGAGCCAGTCAGGTAGTGGTCGCCAAACATCTGCGGGCAGGTTAATGCCAGAATAACGCGCATGTATATAATAAACGGCAATACCAATGAATGCGACTTACTAGGCACAATTACGTCTTTATTATGGCGCATCAAATCCTCTAGAATCGTAAATGGGGCAGTTTCTACATCTACATCACGCCAGTAGACCCAGGAGTGGTAGGGTCGCAACGCTGCACTGAGGAGCCAATTTCGCGCCTGAGCCATGAGTTTCCGGCGACTTGCCTGAGCAGCAAATCCATGTCGACTTTCAACATCTTGGTTGACTTTCTGACCAAAATCCTTCTCGATTATAGAAACTTCGCCATATGATTGCTTCGGATCAGTGTCTTCTTGAATTCGTTCTAGGTTGGCTGTCAAAACTTGCAAAGTTCGGTCTTTGGAGTCCGAGACTAGAAAGGCGAGGTCGATCAAATGGTGTGGGTAGGTGAGATTTCGCAGATGTGAAAAAAACATCGGTAGGTGTGGCTCTGCATCACGAAGAGGAACGCAAAGCAATATACGCTCTTCACGTTCCCAGCCCCGGGCAGTGCCCTGAACATTGCTCAGGTCATAATATCGCACTGTTTCAAATTCGACTTCGTTGGCGGAGGACAAGAGTCCCAATGCTGCAGTGAGCCAAAATCGACATGACGGGTATATCCATAGGCCAAAAGCAAAAAGCAGAATTGCTAAGATCCCGAGCCGGATCATAAGCTTTCTTTGCTTGCGATTTCTATGTGCTGTGGATCGAGGCTGAAATCTACGCGTCGCGAAAATTAGAACTCTTCTTGGGACACAATGAGACAACATCATGATAAGAACAACCTGTGTGGAGAGATTTCGAAGGTATTTCCTCGTGGATACCCGTGAGAGTATCCTATGCCGTGATGCCGCGGCATCATGTTCAAGAGAACCAGGAACACATATGCCAATCAATAGCAAGTTGTAGACCCTGATAGCGCGAGTCCCCGTCCTCTTGACGCAGTTCGGCTACCCGACTGCTGATGTGTCGCTGATCAGTCGCTGATCAGTCACTGCAACGTAGCCTCTTGTACCGACGAGAGTTGTTGCCAGTGTGGAACTCGTGGGCACTGACTCATTCAGGATGGGGGGACTGCTGCTCAGGAGTTTAGTGGGTTGTAACTTATAACTTGTAATTATCATTTTTCATACACTGGCTGAACTGGCCTGAGCTGCCCAGTTCTAGAACCTCTACATGATGACTCATAGGGTGTTGGAATCACGCAACACGGAATATCATCGGATACCGTATTATCTCAGTAAATCGGCCATAGTGGATAGAAATTCTTGCTTGTGATTTGTTAGGTATGAGAAGCTTCAAGGTACACTGCATGCCGCCTTTCCATATTGGGAGCTAGTTCGTGTAAAATGGGTATATTCGACTTTAGCGTGGCCGTGAATCGCACCTTGATTCGTCGAGAAAGAAAATATCCACCATGGCCGATTTACTGAGATAATGCGGTATTCCAGGAGATGTGGATCGCGTGCACGCGCACCTTGTGACGGATGTGAGGAATCGGATATCCCTGCCGACCCGACCAAAAGGTCAGAACACTAAGTAGGCTGATGAGAACCAGCTTAGTGCGGGATATATAGGTACATGCTGGCTTTGAAGCCGACGAACAGAGCAGTTACAATTTACGGGTAACCGTCACAACGGACCACGGTTACCCGACCCGTAACTGCTGTAACGGCCAGTCAATGTGCTATCCAACTGAGCTACCCACCCCACAAAAGGGTACGATTCCAAGACAACTGCTGTCTTGGAATTAGCACATATAGACGACTGACTGACTTTGTGACACTTCGTCACAACTGCTCTGTCCGTTGTTTGTATGTACATGTAGGATATAATAAAACCTACCCTTACAGGGGGCCTGTCTACTACCCTCACCGAGTGGGTCTCAGACTGAAATCGTCAGCGATTGGTCGGTGTCGAAGTCAGGTGGACCCTTCTCAGGGTACGGTTTGTCATCACACTCAAGACGAGTCTTTCAATTAAAAATGGGTCTCATTATACAGCAACCCCATTCTGTTATCCCGCAACCCAATCGCCGCGACCTTTTGTCGTACACGTGACCGTTCGTCCCCTGCATCTGACCAACCTCCAGTTCTGTCACGGTCTGTACAGTGCCGTCTGTGCAGCTGTGACAATGCACTACCGTAGGTACTCTGTAAACTGAGTATCTCCCATGGGGCTACCTACCCCTGTTTCTAGCGACGCCATTCGTCCCCCCACCTGACTACTGCACTAGTGCCAGCCCCCTCGACAGGGATGAGGAGGCTTGTGTGTGGGGGGGCGAATGGCGTCGCTAGAAACAGGGGTGGGTAGCCCCATGGGAGATACTCAGTTTACAGAGTACCTACGGTATATGAGACGAACTGCGCGCCAGGTACGATTTCAGTCCAGGTACGACCCACTCTTGACTCCACTTTTCTCTTCGAGCATGTACCTCATCAACTTACAGTGCAAGGACCAAACAGTACGATGTTACGACTGCCTCAACACGAATGCACGGGCCACGGCCGAGCGTTGCCACGTAAATATGTAGCTCAAGATTGGCGTTTCTCAGTTAATAAGTAAGATCAGACAAGCAAGAACATTCATACATTTCCAATTCCAAAACCGTCAATAATGCACAAATTAATCGACTAGCCTCATCCCTGAGTGTTCGGTATAACTTCATCAAGCTCCCTGACGACAGTGAGGGCCTGCGACGCGGTTGCCCGGACCAAACGGCCCTCGAGCCCCCTCTGGACGCCTTCGC